>APFE031282045.1:28199-44431 GCA_000404065.3 Pinus taeda | reverse complement strand
AATTCCCCTCAATCATCCCTTACTATGCCAAATATCCCTGGATTTTTTGAACCAGTTTCAACTCCCTTCAGTTCACCATTATTTCCTTCCACCTCCGAGTTCATTCCTCACCTCCATTCATACCTTCACTTCCCCACCATCCTATCTTTACCCAAACACCTACTATTCCAAGTTCTCCATCAATTACTACATCATCCCTTGGTACTCCAACTCCACTTCTTAGCCCTGCCCAACTTAGAGCCATGGCAAATAGATATGCCCCTCTTGTGTTACCTGCTCCATTAGGTGCCATGCCACAAGACTACCAGAACAAAATTTCCCAATTTTATGGCATAGGACCTTATACAACACAACATCACACAAACAAGATGACAAATTACTTCGAATTGCATGAAATCGAAATTGAATATGTTCAAATGAGACTTTTTGCTCAAACTCTAGCTGGTGATGTTAAAAACATGGTTTAGATCTTTACTTGCTAATAACATAGATAGTTTAGAAGTATTTTATCACCAATTTTTAAATACATGGGAGAAGAAAAATAATCCTCTGCAGATCCTTTCAGAATACGAAAAAATCAAGAGAGGACCAAGTGAAATAGTCCAGGTTTACGGTACCAGATTTAACAATATATACAATGCAATACCATTCAATCTTAGACCCCACCTGGCTTAGCTCTGATAAAGTTTCAAGATGGGTTTGATACTGATATGACATTTCAACTTAGAGAGAGAAGTCCTCCAAATTTAGAAGACATGCAGAGTGTAGTAGTTAGTGTAGAAGCTAATTTGCTAGCAAAAAGAGCTAGGGTCAGGAATGAAAGGAGAGGACCCTTGAAAGATGAAGCCTCACCCTCTGACCTTAAAATATATGCCCTAACCAAAGGAATGGAAAAACTAATGGATAGGGTAGAGAACATGGAGAGGAAGCCTCAAAGGGACAATCAACAAGAACTTCCTGTTAGAAACCCAAACTTTAGAAAAATTCAGAATTAGAATACTGGGAAGAATGGACCTAATCAAAATATTAGACCTCCTTTTCAAGAAAACTATGCTGAAACATCCCATTCAGAAGACCCTGAACAAGACACACAAATTAATTTAATGGAATTAGATGATGAGGAAATTGTCTTTTTGACTCAAGATGATCATGAATTACATATGCTTCAACAGTTGTAGGCCCAATCCAGATAATCATTCGATTATAAGCAAGGGTATGATTATGCTATCTTCAAAGTGCACAAACAATACACTTAAGGAGTAAAAAGAACACTGGTGCTCCCGACCAAATTAAGAAAATAGTTCCTAATCAGCCTAAGAAAATCAAACCAACCCCAGTCACTAAAACTCTTCAAATCCTCTCTAATCCATACCAGAACCCTCCCAGTCCCACCATCGTAGATATAACCAATCAAACCCCTGATGATCAACCTTCCACTTCAGTCCCTTCCAAGGAGGTAGTGGAACAATCTCCCAACATCATATTAGAAAATCCAAACAAAAAGTCTCCAAACACAGAAAAAGAAGACCAATCTACTCAAACTCTTGTCATGAAAATCCCAAGCCCTCAAACAGACAAAACCCCTTTGCCTTTCAATTTGGGAGCAGAGGTGGTCAAGCTGAAATTCTTAGTTCCTTTAACAGAGCTGATTAAAAATGAAACCTATAAATCTCAAATAAGGAAAACCTTAAACTTTGTTGAGAATGAAGACTCTGTCAACTTATTTGATGATCGACCAAAGCTTATTTTTGGACCTGATGTTAATAGCAAACAAACCTCTAGAAGGAGGGGCACCACCCTTTTATATTAGCCTTAGCATTATGATAAAATCTTACACAATGCAATGTTAGATTATGGGGATTCACACAATTTGATGCCTAAATCTGTTAAATTAAATTTGGACATTACTAGACCTTACAAAGACCTCTTTTCATTTGATTCAAGTCAAGTAAAGTGTCTAGGGCTAATCAAATACCTGTGTGTTTCCTTAGTACATTACCCTGCTAAGACCATTCTCATGGATATAGTTGTTGTTGATATTCCACCTAAGTATGGCATGTTATTGTCTAGACCATGGGGGGCTAAACTCCAAGGATCTTTACAACTTGACATGTCATATGCTACAATCTCAGTGTTTGGACAACCAAAAAAGATGTATAGAGAAACCCTAATGAAATATGTAGTGAGTAGCTAGGATAGGCCTCAAAACTTTCCTATCTACTCCATGCATTTTGACATTGATTCTTTTATTTTGTACAACGTTGAACAAACACAACAAATTACTTCAAACAACATTATTTCAGAACCAAAAGAATTTGTAGTTACAACTGAAAGTGAAACTGTCCAAACTCAAGAAATTTCAGATAAAAAAGATGATCAAAACACCCTAACCAATGAAGATTTTGTTCCCCCAGACAATAAGAACTATGAACATGAAATATTGTGGCACCTTGAATTTGATGGATCAGTGAATAAAATAGGAGCAGGAGCAGGAGTATGGATTTACAACTTGGAGAATGATTACTCGGAGGGCCATGCTTATATACTGAATTTCAAATGTAATAACAACATGGCAGAGTACGAAACACTTCTTTTAGGCCTTAAATTAGTTACAAGACTAGGAGCCATAAGAGTTCCTATTATGGGAGATTCAGAGTTGGTTATAAACAAATTAATGTTGTACATATGACCAGAGATCCTAGATTAGGTTTTTATAGAGGAACGATTGTAGAAATAATGAATAATTACCTAGAAGCTAAGCTTGCAGTCATTCCAAGGAAACATAATATGCAGGCTCATAGTTTAGCAATGTTTGCCAGCACTTGTAAGTTACCATTTCAACCTAACCATCAGTACACTGCTGAGGTCAGGCATAGACCTGATATCCTAGACAACTTGAAGAATTGGCAAGTATTTGATAATGATCAATAGATAAACAATTTTTTAACTTTAGAGGAAGAATTTGTGAATAGTAATATAGACACTGAAATAACATTAGATCCTGACTTAAAAGATAAAATAGAAATTAATGAAATGGAAGATGAGAAAATAGATAGATTTCATCACACTAAATTTACAAAATCAAAAGTAGAAAACCTAATGCAAGTTGAAATTGATGAGATAATTGACCAAGATTCTGAAATCATTAATCTCAAGGAATTTTTTTTTCCCAAAGGATTAAATTCTTTGGAGGACTTGTTTGATTCAAACGATGTCCCTATAAAACCAAATATGGAACCAGTGAAATCTGATATTGAGGAGTGTAATATAGGTACTCAAGAAAATCCAAAATTGATAAAACCTTCAAAGTCCTTACCTCCTACCGAAAAAGTGAAATACCTAGAATTACTAAAAGAATTCCAAGATGTCTTTGCTTGGAGTTATGAGGACCTCAAGTCTTATGACACCAGCATAATACAACACACCATCCACATAAAGGAAAACTAGAAACCTTTTAGACAAAAGCTTAGGAGGATCTATCCCATCCTATTGCCTTCCATAGAAGAGGAAATCCGAAGAATGTATGAGGCAAAGATAATAGAACTAATCAGATCTGATTGGGTTTCAAATTTGGTGCCTACAAGGAAGAAGACTGGTGAGATCAGACTTTGCGTAGACCTTAGGAATCTTAATAAAGTTTCACTCAAAGACAAATACCCCCTCCCTAAAATGGATCATATCTTACAAAGGGTATTAGGGTCAACCAGAATCTCATTACTGGATGGGTTTTCAGGTTACAATCAGATTTTAGTTCACCCAGATGACCAGGCTAAAACACCATTCACTACTCCCTGGGGCACATTCATATATTTGAAAATGCTTTTTGGATTAAAGAATGCAGGGGCCACTTTCCAGAGAGCCATGGTCATAGCATTTGCCAAGGAAATTCATAATTTCCTAATAATATACTTAAATGACATCACTGTATTCTCCAAATCTGATAAACAACATCTAGATCATCTAAGGCAGGTTTTTATCAAATGCAGGAAATATGGAATTTTGTTGAATCCAAAAAAATCTTTATTTGGACTAGAAGAAGGAAAGTTACTAGGTCATATAATCTCAAAATATGGTATCCAAATAGCTCCTGCAAGAACTGAAGCCATCTTACAGATACAACATTCTAGGAGCATAAGAGAACTACAAGCCTTTTTAGGAAAAATCAACTTTCTTAGGAGATTTATTTCTAACTTAGCAGAATTAATTAGAGCATTGAATAACATGTTAAAGAAATATTCGACCATAAAATGGATAGCCCAAAGTTTGATAGGGATTTCATTATATTTTCCTTCGCCTCAGAACACACAATTGTTGTAGTCTTATTGCAAAAAAATGATTAGGGTCATGAAAAACCTATTGCCTTTTTTAGCAAAGCCATGAGATATGCCCCCTTAAAGTAAAATATAATGGAGTAACAAGCTTTTGCTTTGGTAAAAGCAATTAAGGATTTCAGAGTTTACATTTTGTATTCTCACATAGTAGCATATGTCCCCAATTCGGTAGTCAAGGACATCCTAACTCAGGAAGGTCCAGATGGAAAGAGAGGGAAATGGATAGCTACAACATTGGAACATGACTTGGAAATTAAACCAAAAAAATTAATCAAAGGCCAAGGTTTAGCCAAACTCATGGCTGAATCGAACTGTCAGGCCTTAGACATAAATTTTATTGCAGAATTGGATAATGAAGAGGAGATGACGACTCCACCAATCAGCCAAGCCTTTATTGAATCACCATGGTATGCTGACATCATATATGTTTTACAAAATCTACAAGCTCCTCCTGAATTATCCAGGACCGAAAGCAGATTTTAAAAATGAAATCTTTAAAATTTTGCATAATTGACAATGCTTTGTTTTGGAGGAACCATGAAGGTATCCTTCTTAACTGTTTATAGAAACAAAAATCTAACAAAGTATTACAAGAATTTCATGCAGGTGACTTTGGAGGACATATTTACTGGAAAACCATAACTGACAAGATTCTTAGAGCTATTTTCTATTGGCCCACTTTGTTTTTTTATGTAAATAAATTTGTAACCTCATGTCATAAATGTTAGATTTTTTAAGGAAACAAAAGGCTTTTACCCCTGCCCCTGAAACCAATCTCTGCTGAAGCACCTTTTCAACAATGGGGTCTTGACTTCATTGTGGAAATCCACCCACCCTCCTCTGCCCAACATAGATGGGTCCTCATTGTTGCAGTCTATTTCACCAAATGGATAGAAGCCATACCATCAAGGCAAGCCACTGACACTATCATAATATCTTTCCTTAAGGCCAATATCCTATCTAGATTTGGATGCCCAACCAAAATTAGCACTGATAATGCAGCAACTTTCAAATCCAGAAGAATGATTGATTTCTGTAATAAGTATCATATAACCTTAGGCCACTCCACAATGTACTACCCTCCAGGAAATGGACTAGCAGAGTCCTCAAACAAAAGTTTAGTGAATATGATCAAAAAATTGTTGGAGGATAATAAGAAAACATGGAACAAAAAGCTAGTGAATGCCTTATGGACAGATAGGTTAACCACAAAGAAATCTATTGGCACTAGTCCTTGTCAATTAGTCTATGGGATGTAAGCTGTTTTCCCATCTTCCTTGGGAACACTAGTGATGAATCTTCTTCAAGAGTTGTAGGTTGAACCAAATTATATCCAAAGGAGAATCAACCAAACAATTCACTTACAGCAAACCAGGGAGGAAGTTTACATCAGATCTCAAGTAGTGCAGGAAAGGATAAAGAAATCTTTTGATAAAAGGACTAAGGAAGGAGATTTTTATCCAGGGGACAAAGTTCTAAAATGGGATTCAAGTAGAGAGGATAAAGGTAAACATGGGAAGTTTGACTTCCTATGGAAAGGCCCATATATCATTTATGCCTTTAGGGGTAATAATGCTTTTTTCCTTAGAGAAATGGATGGCACAAAAGCAGAAGGAGGATCAATTAATGGTCGAATCCTTAAGCATTATATTGAACCTAGTTACTGATTTCACTAATCATTTGTGCATATTCTATTTTTCAAAAGTCTAGAGTTGATTGGATGGTGATTTTTGAAGTTGAAGCCCGGAGAGAAGGACCTAAGATTCAAAAATTTTACGTTCACAAATAGTAATAATGCAGAAAAAGTGAAAAGGAAAAAATTGCAAGGTAAAATCACAGCAATTCAGAAGGCCACTGATCTACAAGTTCTTGCCATTTTACTAGGAAATGCCATCCCCGGGTGGAGCCACTATTAAGTTCCTATAACAATAGGAGTCATACTTTTTGAATGACCGAGATTAAGCCTATAATATGTACATACCTTTGCTTTCTGCAAATTTTTTCCATATTCAAAAAATTAAAAAATGTGAAGAGGGTATGTCCTAAAATAATAATCAAAGGACAAAAAGAATGAAAAGGTCAAAAAATATGAAAAAAATGAACCCCAAGAAAAGAAAAGACCATGAAAGTTTGTAAGTCAAAATGCCACTACTATTTGCCCTTTTGTGCAAAATAAATGATTGTGTGTAGCTTGTAATCTTTGCCACAATCCATGATAGTCAAAATGTTTAAGCTTGGCAATTTCATGTCCATAGATAGAGAATAAAATCTGGCCAGACTGTTTAATCTTGGCAAATAAGTAGATAGGTAGAGTAAATAAAAGGAGCTCAACTGTTTAATCTGAACCCTTGCATGTAATAAGGTTAGATTTAGTTAGTTTACTATTACAAAGGGGAAAAAAATGTTTGATAAGGGTTTGCTAGCTCAAATTATCCCTAAGAAAGAGAAGTGAAAATGGTAGGATGAGTAGATGGGTAACTAGTAGAAAGGTTGTAGAATTTCGATGATTGATTAGACAAAAGCATGTGTATCATCTTTTTCATCACAAAAATTCCAAATGTGAATGGGCACTCAAGCATGCAGATGGATATCAGTGTCAATTAATTAATTTCCCTCATTTATTTCACCTTTTACTTAACTAATTTCCCACCATAAAGTTCAAAGTACTTAAAAACCCTAAGTCAAAGAGGCTCAGAGCATTTCTCTGACTTTTGGAGGGACCGAACCCTTGGCTCAATGACTTATAGGTAATAAGTACTAAAACCCCCTCGTAAATATTCATTCCCCCCTGTAGTTCATCCATTTTTCCTAATAATACCCTTTTCTAAGGTTAAATCACTTTTTTCTAGGAAAAGTATTTGTTCCCCCCCACATAACTCATTTTCACATTAAAAACCCACAAAAACACTATATCGTAAGTCTTTATGTAATTATCAGAAAGTACTAAAAACATGAAAATCATATGTTTAGGGTATGGTGCCCCTTTCGCCCAATTGACTAAATTATTAACTGATTTATTAAATCCCTAGTGAAAAACCATTTCCCGTATATATATTAACTCCCATATTATTAATTAATCCCACCTCGGCTTAATTATATAAACTAAGGTTTTCTACCTCCGGACCCACTAACTAATCGATCCTTGATTAAGTTAGTTAATAAACCCAATTAAGTCCCACCCAATACCTTAATCCCCACCTTAATCCTCATTAAACCGAAACTGTCGCGCTTAATCGCCCACCGGCCAACCCTCGCCCCACCCCCACCCCCAATAACCTTCCATGCGACTCCATTTCCCAACCACCACACAATCTCTCCCCTCCGCATCCAACGACCCATGTTGATTTCGAAAGGGCCCGAAATCTGAATGATACCCACTTGAAATGGGCTGTTTTCTGCTGGGCCCCAGAGGCAATGTGGCGCTCAATGAATGGAATCAGGTAGCCTCCCCCTAATATTGCCAAGCGCTCAAAGGCTGTGCAAAGTAAACTATTTACCACCAACCCACTACATGCCAAAACTGCCACTGTTCACCCCTCCACGCGACAAATTGCTATTATTCATCCGTACCCGCCAAATTGACTTTTTACGCATAAATCCAAAAACGCCCCAAAAAATTGTTTTATCATTTTTTTAACTGTAGACTTCCATGCAAGTGCCCGTGAATGTTGAAAGCCGTCAACCCACATACAATTGCACTCTGAAGACGCCATAAAGCTCCCAGATTTCCTTCCAGCCTAATTGAAGCTTTTTCAACTGTTCAGATTTGCCAGTTAACCAGTTCAGACCCAGTTTTCTTCAATTCCAGGTATTTAAGATAGAATCCATTGAAAGCCCTATCAATTTCCGAACGAGTCACTAAGTTTTCTTAATTGGAATTAAAAGGAAACTCTAGTAACTTAAAACTCACCTGGAATTGAACCCCCATTGACCAAATTGACCGATAATTCACCTTCCCCATTCTCAAATCCACAAGAACTGAGAATGGCTGCCTCAATTGCCATGGATGTAAGGCCACTTTCCACTCCTCACCTAGACCTGGACCACCTTCCCATTGCTGATAAAGATTTCCAAATCAAGGACACCTCTGTCCATGAATCCCCTATGAAATTATACTGCAAATACAGAGACCAATACTTAAACCATGCTGATAATATAGGTCTTTGGGAGTCTAATTTGCCCAAGTACCAGTTCCCTGAGGTAGACATCTTTCCAAAAACTGTCCATTATTGCCATGCTAACTACATCCCAGTAAAAGAGTAGTTATGTTCCCTGAAAAAACCATACTCTTGACAATCACTGCTGAATCAATTAATGAAATGCTGCAACTACAACCTGGGCAAAACCTAACCCCCATTTCTATTGGAGACTTGTTAGACAGATTCCCTAAGCTTACCATTGCCAAACTTGTTGAAATGTTCCAGACTTTTATTGTAGAATTGAAGCATATTCCAAAATATCCTCCCCCTTATGTATATACCATATTTTATAAATTTGGCCAAGACATTGTAACAATGATTTCATGTATCCTAGGTTACACCACCAATGAGTATATAGATGAAATCATTTTGGCTTTCATGTCCATTTCACTCCAGGACAACCTCCAGCTATCATGTAAGATTATGCCAAATTCATAGCTGATAGAATGCATGACCAATTTTGTAGGATGAGTAATGAAAGAGTTTTAAGTATTCCTCAGTTTTGTATCACCTTTTTCTTATATTACCAAGCTGACAAGTTTCCTTTCACCCTGCAAAAGATTGATACCAAAGGGCACCCTAGGTCAATGATTTTTTGGACTCCACTGATTCACAAGTATGATTCCCCATATCCATATAAATACTTCATAAATCTGTTTGTACACCCCATTATGACAATGTTGATAGGCAGTCCCCCTCCAAGAATCAATTTAGACATTAGGAGGATTTTGCAGCTTTCCAAACAACACAAAGTGGGAGATTGGTACCTGCACCAAAATCACACTGAAATTAGGATCTATGGCTATGAGTTGGCCCCATATAAACTACCCATATACCTCCCAATGAGGTTATTTGCTCTGGAGTACTATAGGCAGATAATCAACTCAGATGAGGTACATTTTGTTAAACCCAAAAATAATTCCCAACTCAGAATAAAAGATCAACTAGGCCCCTTTGTGTGTAATAGCCGAGAAGCTGGAAGGGAAGCAGAACAGATCCTTCAGAGACTAAATCTAAAACAGAGCTTCATATGGAGATATGATCCCTTGGACTTTAGCTGCTACAAAAGACAAAAAAGCAAGATGTCTCCCTACATTCACCACCGAATCCTTGAAATAGAAAAATATGCAAATCAATTAGAATGGGTGGAGAATACTTTAGTGGAAAGGGATAGCACTGAATTTACTATGGAAAATACACTGATTGACCTAGAGAAAAGGCTTGATGAAGTTTCTTTCCTGCATGTACCAGGTGAATCTCAAGCACAAGGAGAATCTCAAGTATAAGGAGAATCACAGGCACATAGTGAATCACATATAGAACAAGAATCCCAGGTGCAAGAAGAGTCAGAACAACCAGACCTATCATAGGAGCTTGTTCAAACAGGTATACGAGAGCCCATCATGAGTACTCCTCTATTCTTGTAAACTCCTCTAAATGAGGAGAAAAACATTAAAAGAAACAAAGAAGAGGCCATGACCTTAGGCAGGGCAACCACACAGGCATATGCAAAGACCAGCTTGGTCAAAACGCAAAGGTTAAATCCTATCTATGAATAGGAATTCACAAAAGAGACAGTTGGGGCCACCATCATAGAAAGGGAAGGAAGTAGTCCTGCTACTCCTTTTGGGGGCACACTAGAACCTTCCACATCACATACTCAGATGTTGGAAAGGCAACAGAGAGTTGAAGTGTCCTCATTTAGGATGCTAACTGATAGAGACCAAGACATCAGGGAAAGATACATGGACATAAAGGCCAGGAATGAGAGGCTAAAAGCCCAAAGTTATTCACAATACTTAAAGAAGGCCCCTACAAATAAAATAAGGCTTATGTTATCCTTTCATGTTAAAGAAGGAAAATGCAAATGACATTCATGAAGCCCAACATTCAGCAACCAAGAACAATAGTAGGCTTCACAAAGATGGATTTCGAAGTACTAGCAAAGGATATACATCCTATTGACTAGATTAAGCTACAAAAACAAATAGGGGAGATGATTTACTCCACTTTAACAAGGAACGCCATAATAGCTCACCAATTACAAAATTCCCTGAATAACATATCATCTCAATTCCAATTGGAGAAGGCCACTTCGCAGGCCAAAGACACCAGAATCAAGTCCTTAGAGGACTTAACCTTTGAGTTGGGACATGATCCCAAAGATGTAAAAGAAAATGAAAAATTAATAAAGAATAAGAATGATGACACTGCTTCTTTGAAGAAGTAACTCAAAATTCCACCATTACATCACCCAGAAGCAACAGAAGTCTTGGAAACACAAAAAGGACAAGAAGAGTTTATGGACTTGGTCCTAAAGCTAAATGACCAAGAAAGAATTGGACACATTGATTCAGTCCAAACAAAGTGAATTGGCCACCACTTCTACAACTACCATTCCCACAGTAACAACTGTAGTCCCTTCAACATTGGCAGCATCTTTGGCACCAACAGCTCCACCTACCACAGCATAGCCAGTCACAACTGAGTCTACAAAAACAGGTACTTCAACAGAGAAAACAACAAAGCTAGTAAAAGCCATGGAGGAAATATCAATCTAGGCTACTGCGATTAAGAGATTAAGAGAGAAAGTGGAAAGCTTAGAAACTGATTGTAAGCTTGCTCAAATACAACAGAGAGAAGAAACACAGAAACCCTTAAGGATGGGTGAGAAGATAAAGGTCGTAGAAAAAAATTTAAATTTGCAAAAGCCACTAGGACAGACCAAAGAGATGCTCTAGGCCAATATCATTGACTCTGTCAATGATATTTGGCCATTAATTCAAGTTATATTTGAACATACTTAATTGGAAAAAGTGGCCACCGAAGCAATTCAGAAAGTAAAAGAAGAATTGGGTGATATGCCTCAGGATGCCAATCGACTCATCCAATTCATGAATAGTAAGAACAGACATGAGCTTAATGAACTTGGTATAGAGGATAGGACTGAAGCTATCCTAGAAGTTAAAAGGATTATTTCTAAAAGAAACCTCATGGTTAACTTGGAAGAAAAATGCCATAACATGCAGGCGGCCATTGACAAGTTTATGGCCAAATTTCAAATTTTGAGGGACAAGGCCTTCCCAGTCCTATCGTCATCCATGATAAATTTATGATCCAATTGGACTACACTCACAGATTAAGGAAGTTGGCCAAGGAACAAGCAAGCATCTTAGGCATCAAAGCCTTGCCAACTGGAAAAGTATTGTATGATACTTTGGAGAATCTATTTTTTTTGGAGCTTGAGGTGAAACATTTGTTTGTCACCAAGCCTAATTTTGCAAAATACTTAGAGGTAGATGAAACTTACATAAGATTGTTAAAAGCAAAATTACCTGAGGATGAATGGTGGGAAAAGATGACATATTTACTATAAGTTACCACAGTAAATCTGAAAGTAGTCAGATAAAACAGGTAAGAAAAATATGAACAGGGTCAAAGAGTAGCAGGTAAAGAGTATCAGTGAAGGATAAAAGATAAAGAAGATTCTAGTGTACAAACATCAGCCAGCTTAAAGAGATACAACTCAACTTCAAACATCCAGCACTACCACAATAAAAGGGACATCGTGATGCAACTTTCCATTTGTCTCTGTCTTCATGCTTGAAGATATTTTGATTTCCTAAATTAAATCTCTGTTTGTTATGAGATATTTTGTAATTATTTTTTGTATAAATACTTCACATTTCTAAGTATTTAGGGTGGATTCAAGTTCATTTATTTAGACTTTTATCTCAAATCAAAGTTATATTGTATCAAAAACTGGATTGGCTTGCTGGATCAATGAATAAAGTTGTGTAAAGCGAAAATCAAATAAGTATTTCTCTCACGTGTACTATTTTTTTTCCTTTATGTTTCTTAATAATCATATGTGTTTCTATGAAATTTTAATGTTAAACTAGGAATGATATTTCAGAACTTGCTTAAATGCACTCTGTTTTGACTGTTTACATTCTTAATGTTTTATGCTAAACTATCTTAGCTAGGGAATTCTTACCTAGTCCTTAGCTTCCGTAGTTTTCCTTTTGGTCTATGTAGCAAAGGATTCTTAATTTCCCTTTGTTGATGATCATCCTCTATTCGTCATTCTGATCCCGGTCCAAGGATTCTTAAGTACCCTTTCACCCTGGTTAGAATCATTCCATCCATCATCCCTTGAAGATTTGCCTTTTGCTTTGCTAGCTTGCCCTGTGAAAATTCCCTTTAATGATCTGATCCAATTATGCTATACTTTTACTGACTCCATAGCCCAATGGCTTGAAGAAACTAGTTCTATCCATCTGCTCCTAGAATTCCACCACCCAATCTAAATAAAAACTTCATAAACACTAAGAAATAGCCTAAAATCCCACCAAAACAAAGTTAAATTATAAAGAGAGAGCCCTCTCTGGACTTAGGTTGGCTAGAACCTGAGTCTGAAGATTGGTTTGTGGTTACCTTGGTCTTTTCCTTCTTTTGATAACTTCTAAGGAAATTTTTTTGAGTGATAACATAGTGGCGACTCGCTGGGGAATCAAAA
The DNA here is from genome assembly GCA_000404065.3 of Pinus taeda. Classification (NCBI taxonomy): domain Eukaryota; kingdom Viridiplantae; phylum Streptophyta; class Pinopsida; order Pinales; family Pinaceae; genus Pinus; species Pinus taeda. Next base: position 31,382 of record APFE031282045.1, on the reverse strand, counting down.
CCTCACTCTTAATAAACCTTTGAGAAATTTCAAATCTGTATTTAAGCCTCTTAGAGGGTTTATTAGAAGTTATTTATAAAATTTCACAAAAAAAGAAATAATTAAAAAAGCTTGAAATATGGCTTCAAGAAGAACTCACTATACTAGGGCCAATCCTGATCCAAACCTTGCCCCAGTATTTGATAATCCCAACTTGATTTCGAGAAGATCTAGAAGACAAGAAAGTTCAGTAAGTCCAACACCTTCAATCAAAGCAGATTCCTATCGTGATGAGTGGTTGTTCCTAGAAGACCTCCCTCTTGATGAGTCATTTGACCTTTCCCTATTTAGAAACAGGTCTGAGAGTGAACTTGATGACATAGTTCTAGATTCAAAGTTTATTGCAGATCTTAGTCCAAAGGGAAAACCAATCAATTGATGAGTATATTTTGAATTCCCCTCAATCATCCCTTACTATTGCAAAGATCCCTAGATTTCTGAACTAGTTTCAACTCCCTTCAGTTCACCATTATTTCCTTCCACCTCCGAAGTTCATTCCTCACCTCAATTCATACCTTCACTTCCCCACCAGTCTATCTTTACCCAAACACCTATTATTCCAAGTTCTCCATCAACTACTGTATAATCCCCTAGTACTCCAACTCGACTTCTTAGCCCTGCCCAACTTAGAGCCATGGAAAATAGATATGCCCCTCTTGTGTTACCTACTCCACTAGGTGCCATGCCACAAGACTACCAGAAGAAAGTAATTGTCCAATTTGATGGCATAGGACCTTATACAGCACAACAACACACAAACAAGATGGCAGATTACTTCGAATTGCATGAAATTAGCATTGAAGATGTTCAAATGAGACTTTTTGCTCAAACTCTAGCTGGTGATGTAAAAACATGGTTTAGATCTTTACTTGCTAATAGCATAGATAGTTTAGAAGTATTTTATCGCCAATTTTTAAAAAGATGGGAGAAGAAAAATAATCCTTTGCAGATCCTTTCAGAATACAAAAAAATCAAGAGAGGACCAAATGAAACAGTCCAAGATTACTGTACTAGATTTAACAATATATACAATGCAATACCACTCAATCTTAGACCCCCACCTGGCTTAGCTCTAATAAAGTTTCCTAACGGGTTTGCTACTGATATGGCATTTCAATTTAGAGAGAGAAATCCTCCAACTTTATAAAACATGCATAGTGTAGCAGTTAGTGTAGAAGCTAATTTTCTAGCAAAAATAGCTAGGGTTAGGAATGAAAGGAGAGGACCCTTGAAAGATGAAACCTCACCCTCTGACATTAAAATATATGCCCTAACCAAAGGAATGGAAAAAATGATAGATAGGATAGAAAACATGGAGAGGAAGCCTCAATGGGACAATCAATAGGCACCTCCTGTTAGAAACCCAAGAAAAAAACAGAATCAAAATATTGGGAATAATGGAATTGATCAAAAGATTAGACCTCCTTTTCAAGAAAACTATGCTGAAACATCCCATTCAAAAGACCACGAACAAGACACACAAATTAATTTAATGGGATTAGATGATGAGGAAACTGTCTTTTTGACTCAAGATGATCAGGAATTACATATGCTTTAGCAATTGTAGACCCAATCCGGAGAATCATTCGATTACAAGCAAGGGTATGATTCTGCTATCTTTGAAGTGCATAAACAATACAACTTAAGGAGTAAAAAGAACATTGATGCTGTTGACCAAATCAAGAAAACAATTCCTAATCAGCCTAAGAAAATCAAACCAACCCCAGTCACTAAAACTCTTCAAATCATCTCTAGGCCAAATTGGAACCCTCCCAATCCCACCATTGTAGATATAACCAATCAAACCCCTCATGATCAACCTTCCACTTTAGTCCCTTCCAAGGAGGCAATGGAACAGTCTCCCAACATCATATTAGAAAATCCAAACAAAAAGACTCCATGTTGGAAATAATACTGAGAGGGGGGGGGGTGAATCAATATTATCACTTTAATAAAACTTTTTCATTTCCATAACCAGATTCATATATGCTACTTCCACAACTTCTTATGATTAAGCTAATTGATCTTCAATGAGTGCATTAGAACATTATCACCCATATTATCAGTTAACAGATGCAGTAACATAGAATAGATCATCACACATAAGGCACACACATGAACACCATGATATAAGGTGGAAACCCAATGCGGGAGAAAACCTCCTGCTGCAAGTCATCTCAATCTTCTCTTAATAAGAAAATCCTTTTACAATATTTTGTACTGGTGCAGCCTTATACCAGTACAGGAGCTCCCCCCCTCTTTGCTCTTGTACTAGCCGATCCATTTACTAGTACGCAGGCTACTACCTGCTACAATGCTCCAAAGATTTCCTTTAGCTCTTGTACTAGCTGATCCATTTACTAGTACGCAGGCTACTACCTACTACAATGCTCCAAAGATTTCCTTTAGCTCTTGTACTAGCTTAGATACTAGTACGTAGGTGCTGACCTACAACCTTCTCGCCTCTAGGTACCACGTTTCATCAATTTTCACACTGGATACACTGAAACACAGCACATAATCTGAAAGGGCCACATTTCATCCAATTTTCATACTGGATCCAATAACCATATGAAGCTCATAATCAAACAACCTTCTGAATCACCCAATCACTAGATCAATACAATGAGAGCCATCAACCAGATCTAGTTCATCGTATCACATAAAGATATAATCAATCACTTTTCAGACTGCTGTTACCAGAACATGATATCAGACATCAGACAAAACCCAGATCACAGAAATGATAGACATGTACAGCAAAAAGGTCTCAAGAGAGGTACGCAGCTTCACCCATATAACAGTTGCGTATAAGTACGCACTGTATGCAACTGTTTCCCTGCGTATGTGCGCACTGCGCCTTATTGTCTCCCTGCGTATGTGCGCTCTGTCTCCAATCAACTGACTGCGTCCCTCCGCAACTGCAGTGCTTCTTCTCCTGCGTATCTGCGCACCTGCAGCGCTTCTGTGCCTACGTATCTCCGCACTTTTCTTTCACTGGACCAGCGTACCTCTGGGTATAGATAATTTCGAGACTTCAAGAACAACCCAGACAGTCAGATCTACAGATCTGAACATGCGCCGAAGAGATCTCAATCCATCAGTAGATTCGCCTTCTTTAGATCTAGACATCTCTCATAACCC
>APFE031282044.1:0-26089 GCA_000404065.3 Pinus taeda | reverse complement strand
AAACATTGGATCAGTTTCTAAAACTAACAAGAATCCAATGCCTTATATTATCTTCGATCTTGTACACACACTGGATCGGTTTCCAAACTTGACAAGCACCCATTGCCTTCTCTTCTCTTCAAGAAATAAGGGAATTTGGAGACTAAACTTCCTCCTCCCTAAATATCAACAAGGGAATCCATATATTAAACCACCTCAACCCTCAATATCAACAAGGGAACGCAAATACTAAACCGCCTTAACCCTCTATCAACAAGGGAATCTAGAGACTAAAATTCCTCAACCATCAATATCAACAATAATGGCTTAGACAATCCCATACCTGCTTGTCCCATCACATTATACGACATATCCACATACACAATATAAAATACAACACATACACCTACACCCGATGTAGAACACCACACATATACCTAGACTTGTTTTACAGCAAAATACATATACATACACATAATAAAACACAACTATACACATGCCATGACACAATGGCTACAAAATACACATAACACAGTACCACATATACACAAGAAAACATTTAGAACATGTACATAGTACCACATGTTCAACAATACCACATGTACAACATGTACACAACACCACATGTAAACAACATCACATATACAACATGTACATAACACAACCTACACAATGTGCACACATCACCACATGCACACAAAACCACATGTAGAACATGTACACATTACCACATGCACACAACACCACATGTACACAACACCACATGCACAATACCACATGTACGTGACACCACCTACACAATGTGTAAATAGCACCACATGCACACAACACCACATGTACAACATGTACACAACACCACATGCACTCAACACCATATGTACAACATGTACACAACACCATATGTAAACCATGTACGCAACAAGAATACTACACATCCAGAATCCAAATTTTCTCTACCAAGCAACCTTGCTTCTAGTGTCTTTCCACTATGCATGCTTGTCCTAGCATGATGCAAAACACACTACTTTCATTCCGCTAATGTATCCTTTAGCATTACCTGCCATAGCATGAACATAGGCATATTATAAACACATAATATTAACTCATATCGGCATGTTACTAACCTCATAAATCTGTTGGGGCTACTCTTCCCACTTTATTCCTCATAAAACGAAGAACCTCTTCAAGGCCATTCACCTTCATAAGCAATTATTCATCCACAAGAATGTCCACTGACAACACTGTCAGACAATGACATACATACATACATACATACATATAAACAATAGCATAAGACAACCGTGATCCCTGACAAATATATCTTACAATGACATACATACATACATTAATACATAAATATACATCAACATAATCATGATCACAACATAATTACAAGATATCATAAGGTCAAGGTTAAGAGAACTCCCTTTATCCATGCGCAACATGCACAACATTGGGAATAATTGTTCCCAACTTAGCCAAGGCATCTGATACCTCAAATCCATTCACTTTAGCTTTCTTATTATCTTTCTCATGACTGTCCTCCATGATTATCCATTTACACCAATGGACCTAACGAATCCAATTGAATGTCATATTATTGCCTTTAAATGCCCTTACGCATGCACCGAGCTTCATCTTGATCCTACATTACGTGTTGGGTTTCATTTAGCTCTCCCTGAGCTACATTAACTTTCCTCTTCCCAAACCAATTCCCAAGACCCTCAAGACATAAATGACAAGAAAAAGAAGGGAACAGAAAGAAAACCATGAAAAACCAAAATCAATACAATACCACAAACAAAGTGGAATGACCATACACCAAACATAAAAAAAAACTTCAAATCATGTGAAAACAAATCACAAAAGAGTGAAAGCAAAAAAGTAGAAACAAGCAGCATGACTCAACCACATAGCTTCCCAACGCTTCCAAAGGAAATTTCAACTAGAACCTTCTCCAATATTTCATGGCATACTCCTTTTCCATGTGATCCCTTGCATCATACTTCCATAAACACATAATTTTCAATGTATAAATAATTATAACAAAATATCGATTATCGTACCTTGCTATGCAATGTACACTGCCTTGTAACTAAACACATACATATATCATCTCCCAAAGGACTCCAATTCCTTGATGAATCTAGCCATAACTAGAAAACAACTGCTATACTTGCCAAATATATGTTCATGAATATAGCACATATCCACATAATGTCAAACAAAATCAAGGTTAAGAAGACTTACTGTATTCATGCAAATCATTCATTCATTTGGAATTGTTGTTTCCAAACATAGTCAAAGGAATTCTCACCCAATTACTTTCTTTTACCTTTTTCCTTGCTATAATTGAGTCTTATTAGGTGCTATCACATCACCCAACTATTCATTATGTAAAAAAATTAATTGTTACCTTGTCATGTTAATACCAAGCATGTTTCCATGCAATGTTCAAACTTGTCAGCTACATGTTCCAAAGATCAAGATGTTAGGTCTATTAATTTGAAATCATCCTTTACCAAGACTAACAACCATGTCATAATCAACTTACAATAATTAGTCATAATACTACAATTAGCACCTAGTTGCACTCAAGTGTGTATCAACTCAATGTATCTCAGGGGAGGCTATCACATATGGACAATCAGTCTATATTAGTACGACACAATACCATAAGGATATAAAATCATCATGAATATTGTAACCATAACCATATGCACAATCCAATCAAATTAGCACGAGACATATAACATCAATATCTTAAATTAAATGACCATAATAATCATGTGTATGGCTGCAATGCATGTAACAACAATTAACTACCATACATGACTATTTGATGCATGTGCATATCACTGCACTGATTAAATAGTATCTCTCATGCATGAACTCACGACAATAATAGAATGATAGGCATTCATATAACCATAATGCATATAACAACCATTAACCATCATACTTGCATACCAAGCATAAAAACTTGTATTATGATCTACTCTTACCCCGAGGTCTAGTGCTACAACCTTGCTCTGATAATTTACATCTGCTCCTCCATCTCAGCCAACATATAAACATCATAACATATCAACAAAATCATTATGACATAAAATTCATAATCAACACCATGGTCCATGTCTGACCCACTAGGCATGCATAACCATATACATTTAGCCCATCTAGTCCAATTGTTTGAACCATGATTTGATACCACCCTATAAATAGCCCCTATAACATTTACCTAATTTCACTAGCTAGCCAAGGTAAACATGAGATGAAGAGTTATTATGACATGGACCGACCTCCAAGCTTTAGTTATGGAAGTGGGGACGGTTACCCACCATTTTATGGGTAACATCCCTAGGAGAATTTATTTATTTAATTATATATATATATATATATATTATATATATATATATATTATTATGGAAGATGGTCCTCAACCAGCAACCAACAACCCTTTGTAGCAACCATCTAGCTCATTATGCCATTTATTCAGCACTTGAGCTAGCCATGTGGTCCCTTGCCCATTTTCCCTGATCGTATGTTTGAAAGTGGTCCTCTCGAACCTAAAAGTATGCCTTGTCATTTGGAAATTGAGTATTGTAGTTTGCTTATCACGGACACTTCTGGCATGGATTAATTGGGGGATTCAACATAAAGAATGGGCTCGGTCTATGCTCTTGTCCGTGAGACCTTTTAGGCATTAACCTTGGGTTCTAGTCTAGTGCGATCTCTTTTACTAACCATTTGGCCCTCAGGATGGTATTTAAGGGGAAACCCTAATTTTGGTCGTGTGGTCCCACTCCCATATATGCTATATTACGTTATTTCCATTCATTAATACCCATTCATAATTTCTGCTACCTAGGTCCACATTCCTCCACTGGGTCTAGGGTTAGTAAGCCCCTTCCCCCTTCCCACACCTTGGTTGATTACTTGGAATGAAGCCCAAATGTTGATGCAGCTAAAAAGAAAATTAAAACCATACATGTCCACATTCAATAGGGAAATGTATGACAAAATGCAAAAGATGGCCGGGAAAAACATGTTTAGCCATGGGAAAAAGCCAATGCATGATCTCTACCCCATCATCATGGCCATCACCCTGGTTCCTATAGGTTCTATGACCATCCGTCATCATATAAGAACCCATTGTTGTCCCAACCCCTGGTGGGAAATGAACCACCCCACCTTAAAAGGGGGTATTCATTGCTATATCTTATACATCATGCTCTCCCCCCTTGATCCCTAATCAATTAATTAAATAAAATCATAAAAAGTAAAAATACATATAAAGAAGGGCAGAAAAATCAAGGCCACGACACTTCATGTACAACAATTTCTCTCTCCTATGCATTATAAACGCAAATGTGGGCTTCCCTCTTATTATCTACAATTGTACCCCAACATGTTACCCAGGGCTACCCCTTTTCATCCCTTACATCATTCACCTATCTATCACATGCCACCACCTTTTGAAGGATGAACTATGACTATATCATCCCCTTTATAAGTATAAACCACCTAATAGGATTATTGGTTAACCCTATTTGGAGTTTAGGAGACATTAACACATCCTGAAGCCCATTATGGAAGGGTAGGACAATATGAAGTCTACACTTATGGTCCAGGATTAGGTAAGCTCATTTACTTGATTTTTCTAATTACTTGTTGTATTGGAAGTCTAGTGGACGCATTGGATCTTATGAAGGATTACATATGGTTTCCATGTGGGGTTTGGTGTCCCTATACGGGGTCCTAATTCTCAATAGCACTGCATTGGCACATGTAGGGTGAGCATTGAGAACGATGGGCCTCCATAGTAGCAGATTTCACTCCATGGATCCCTACATCCATTCATATATTTCTTGTGGTTCACTTATTGGATGCGTAGCATGCACCTGATCCATCATGCCAAGCCTACCCTAGATCTACACCATACATTTTTTAGATGATCTAGGACTTCCATGATGATGTGGCATCATTTACATCATTAGCCTATCCCTTTCATATGATCTACATGAATCTTCGATTTGTTTGGAGACCCATGAGGACACTTGTGTGCCCCCACATGTCATTTGGAGCACCACATGTTATTACAAGGGGACAACCCCTTGTCTATTGCTTTTGAGGGTCCTATTCTTAATTGTGGCACCCATAGACCTCATTAGGCCTCTTAGAGGTCCCTATGACATACATAGATTATTATTTGACCTCTTGAGAGGCTTAGTTTTTCATTTATGATCTAGTTTGGTGAGATTGTCACCAAAAGTTGAATTATTAGAACATTATTTTATTTTTGGGGCTTATGTAGGCCAAGGAGGCTAATTCGTAATCTTAATTTGTGTATAAGTACAAGTGATATGAGCTCATTTTCTCATCATCACTTCGGTTTGGATCTCTTATCTCTCTTGAGATTTTCACACTTTTTCTAGTGGATGAATTGAAGCCTTATGGATGAGTTTTGATGGGTCATTATATCTATTGGGAAGAACCACGAAAAGTTATGTAATATCGTGTTAGGATTTATGTAGCAGTGGATCTTGATAAGGGACTCTCAACAAGAATAATATCTAGCTATATAATTGGACTTGTTATTAAGAAGTGGATTATGATCAACTACCATTTAAATGTAAGAACTTTCATGAATATGGACATTTTTCCTAAACATGTGCAAAAGAAAAATAAATCTATAAAAGTAATGAGGAAGGAGAAAAATGACAACAAGAAAAAATAAGAAAGGGTTTCCCCCAACAAAATATAAGGGTATAGGTTGGAAATGGATTAGGACCTAAAGGCCCTGCCTCTCCAAAAAATCAGTTACCAAAGGTGAATAATTCTCCTCTAGCAAGAACAAATATTTGGCAGAGAACAAATTTGATACCCTCAATCACATAGATGAAGAAGGGGAAATCCCTGATCCACTTCACCAAGAGATCCAGTAGTCAAATTCCAATGCGTGGGTTATGAGGGTCAAAATGACACGCTTTCCCTCGAACTCCCAATGGTTTACGTTTTCAAGAACTATATGACATGTTTCCTCTCAATAACCATAGTATTTGTTGTCACTTCCACACCAATTAGTCCTCTACACTCAACTAAGTAGGGTAGCTATCATATTGACTTTATATTTTGTTGTTTCTTCATTATATACCCGAAAGGGTTTGCAACCTGTCTGAGGTAAAATCTCATATTTTTCCGTTTGTCTCACTCTATCTTTTGCAAATTGACCGGGGGCTTGTAATATATTATTTTTCTTAATTTAATTTGTTTACTCTATCTTCTAAGGTGTGTTCGCTTTGTTTCCAAATCAGTGATTCCTTTTCCCACTTGATCCAAATTAGATCATCATAAAATTTCACATCTATTTTGGGGCGTCCTAGCTCGGAAAATTGGAGGAATTACCATGCGTGGCCCATTTTAGTGGAAGGTCTTAATTTGGAAAATGGGCATTGAGAAGCTTTTTAAGTCGTTGTTTATTTCAACTTAGTTAAAAGTGAACAAAGAATGAATATATTTTCCTCATAAGAAGACGAAACTTCTATGGTATATACATTTTTAGGTATTAGAGAAAGTGGGAGATAAATCCTACATACTCAGTCTATCTCTATACACATGTTTATGCAATAGTGAATGTGGAGAATTTGGAAGTCTATGATCTTTCCATGTCAGATCACTAGGAGGACGAGGTCCTACCTACGATATAAGAATCAACACCAAATGCTTGAGTAGAGTCAGAAGAAGATAGTTTTTCACAAGAAGTTTAGAACGGAAAGATAGGGGCAACATGACCTTTGGTAGATTGGGTTGAAAGGACAAATTTTAGGGAAAGAAAAATGACATTTTCGGGAGAAGGTAGAGGAAAATGTTCCTCACCTTATTTAGTAAACATTTTTGGGATCACAAGATTTCCCTCAGTGAGAAGGTATGATTTGGATTGGATCATCATATAGTTTGTCATCTCTCTTGGTAACTTATGGGTGGAAAAGTTGGAGGAATTAGAATGCAAGGAATATTTTAGTGATAAAGGGGTCTGTAAACTTTCATAATAATTTTTAGGAATAAAACTTGTTTTTGGGTGTTGCAACATTCAAAACATGCACCTCCACTATGTTTGTTTATCTACACATCAACACCTTCCCAACGATGTGAACATCAACTTAATCAGAGCTCATGTGTGAAAGTTATGTCTGCTATAATTTAACCACCATGGTACATGTAGATGCCACATAAACCCCCATTTTTTAAGTGTTTATTAAAATAATTTACTGAAGTGTTATAAAACCTAAACCTTGAGCCCTCAGAATTTTAGAACATTTTAATGCCTAAACCCTAAACCCGTAACATTTTATAACATTTTAAAAAGAATTTTGTAACTTGTTTTAAGTGGTTAATAAAAGCATTTACTAAAGTGTTATAAATCGAAAACACTAAACCCTAATCCGTAAACACACACTAAACCCTAATCATTTTATAACATTTTGAAAAACATTTTACATAACTTTTTTCAAGTGTTTATTAAAAATATTTACTAAAGTGTTATAAACCCTAAACCCTAAACCATAAGAATTTTATAACATATTAACAGGTGTTTTTAACTTTTGTTTAAGTGTTTATTAAAAGAATTTATGAAAATATTATAAACGATAAATCCTAAAACCTCAATGCTAAACCCTAAACCCCAAACCCCAAAATGTAAACCCTAAACCCTAGGCATTTTATAACCTTTTAAAAAGTGTTTTGTAACTTTTATTTTATCTTTTATTAAAATAATTTAATAAACTATTATAAACCCTAAGCCCTACACCCTAAACCGTAAACCCTCAGCGTTTTATAGTATTTTAAAAAGAATTTGTAATTTTCTTTGAAGTGTTTATTAAAATCACTCACTAAAGTGCTATAAACCCTATACCCTAAACCCCAAATGCTAAGCCATAAATCCTAAACCTGAATCTTTTTAAAAACATTTTAAGAAGCGTTATAAACCATAAACCCCAAACCCCAAACCCTAAGGCCTAAGGATTATATAAAATTTTAAAAAACGTTTTGTAACTTTTATTTAAGTCATTATTAAAACCATTTACTAACATTCTATAAACCCTAAACCCTAAAACCTCAACCCCAAACCTTAAACCCTAATCCCTAAACCATAAACCCTAACCATTTTACAACATTTTAAAAATTGTTTTGTAACATTTGTTTAAGTGTTTATTAAATAATTTGTTAAATAATTATAAAGCATAATATATAGACCCTAAACCCCACACCCCCCAACCCTAAACCCTAAGAATTTTGTAACATTATAAACCCACAAGCGTTCTTCAATTTTTTTAAAGTGTTTATTAAAAGAATTTACTAAAGTTTTATAAAACCTAAACACTAAGCATTTTATTACATTTTAACAGGAATTTTGTAACTTTTTAAAACCCTAAACCCTATAGCCTAAGAATTTTATAACATTTTAAACACGAAACCCTAAGAATTTTATAACATTTAGTAATTCTTTTGTAACTTTTTTTAGTGTTTATTGAAATCATTTATAAAGTGATGTAAACCCTAAAACCTAACAATTCTATAAAATTTTAACAAGCATTAGGTAACTTTTATTAAAGTGTTTATTAAAAAATTTACTAAATTGTCCCTAAACCCTAAACCCTAAGAATTTTATAACATTTTGACAAGTCTTTTGTAATTTTTTCTTATTAAAGAATTCACTATATTATTATAAACTGTAAACCCTAATCCCTAAACCCTAAGCATTTTATAAAATTTTAAACCCTAAACCCCAAACTCTAAACTCCGAACCCTAAACCGTATACCTATACACTAAACCCTAAATCTTAAGCATTTCATAACATTTTAAAAAGTGTTTTGTAACTTTTATTAAGTGTTTATTAAAGGCATTTATTGAAGTGTTATAAATCCTTAACCATAAATGCTAAGAATTTTATAACATTTTAAAAAGCATTTTGTAAATTTTTTTAAGTGTTTATTAAAAGAATTTACATAGCGTTATAAACACTAAACACTAAACCCTAAACCCTAAGTATTTTATAACATTTTAACAAGTGTTTTGTAACATTTTTTTTAATTTCCTTTTAAAAGGATTTACTAAAGTGGTATAAATCCCAAACCCTAAACCCTAAACGCTAACCCTAAACCTTAAGCATTTTATAACATTTTAAAAAGCCTTTTGTGACTTTTTTTGAGTGTTTCTCTAAAGTATTTGCTAAAGTGTTTTAAACCCTAATTATTTTATAGCATTTTAGCAAGCGTTTTGTAACATTTACTTAAATGTTTATTAAAATAATTTACTGAAGTTTTATGAACCTCTAAACCCTAAGCCCTAAATGCTTAACCATAAACCCTTAAACCCCCAACCCTAAACCCTCAACACTAAGAATTTTATAACCTTTTAAAAAGTGTTTTGTAACTTTTATGTAAGTGTTTATTAAAAGAATTTAATAAAGTGTTACAAACCCTAAACCCTAAAACCTAAAATCTTGACCCTAAACCCTAAATCCTATGTATTTTATAACATTTTAAAGAGTTTGTTGTAACTTTTATCTATGTTTTTATTAAAAATTTTTACTAAAGTGTTATAATCCCTAAATGGTAAACCAAAAACCCTAAGCACTTCATAACATGTTAAAATTTGTTTGTAACTTCATTTATGTGTTTATTAAAAGAATTTTCTAAACTGTTATAAACCCTAAAACCTAAACCCTGTCCATTTTAAAACATTTTAAAAAGTTTTTTTTAACTTTTATTTAGGTGTTTATTAAACTAATTTATGAAAGTCTTATAAAACCTAACCGCTAAACCACAAACCTAAACCCTAAACCCTAAAACCGAAGCATTTTATAACATTTTAAAATGTGTTTTGTGACTTTTATTTAAGTGTTTATTAATGGAATTTACTAAAGTGTGATAAACCCTACACATGAAACCCTCAATCCAAAACCCGAAACCCTAATCAGAAAAGCCTTTACTAAAGTGTTATAAACCCCAAACATAAACCCTAAACCCTAAGCATTATATAACATTTTAACAAGAATTTTGTAAATTTTTTTAAAGTTTTTGTTGAAAGTATTTACTAAACAGTCCTAAGCCCTAAACCCTAAGCATTTTATAAACCATAAACCCTAAAACCTAAAATCTAAACCCTAATCCTTTTATAAAAATTTTAAAACCTAAAACCTAAACCTTAAACCCTAAACCCTGAACATTTTATAACATTTTAAAAATTGTTTTGTAACTTTTTTCCTAGTGTTTATTAAAAGCATTTACTGAAGTTTTTTAAGCCCTAGACCCTAAACCTTAAGCATTTTATAACATTTTAGCAAGTGTTTTGTAACTTTTTTTTTGTTTTTATTAAAAGCATTTACTAACATCTTATAAACCCTAAACACTCAACTCTAAACCCTAATAATTTTATTACATTTTAAACCCTAAACCCTAAAGCATGACCATTTTATAACATTTTAAAAAGTGTTTTGTAACTTTTTTTCAAGTGTTTATTAAAAGCATTTACATAAGTGTTTTAAACCCTTGACCCTAAACCCTAAACCCTCAAACCCCAAAACTAAGCATTTTATCACATTTTAAAAAATATTTTGTAGGTTTTTTCAAGTGTTTATTAAAACATTTACTAAAGTCTTATAAAAAATAAACATTAAATCCTCTGCATTTTTTAAAATTTTAAACCCTAAGCCCTAAGCATTTATTGAAATTTTAACAAGATTTTTGTATTTTTTTTTTAAACTTTTATTAAAAGAATTTACTAAAGTGTTATAAATCCTAAACACTAAACCATAAGCATTTTATAGCATTTAAAACCCCAAACCTGAAACCCTAAACTATAAAACTAGGTATTTTATAACATTTTACCAAGTGTTTTGTTACATTTTTTAAAGTTTTTATTAAAAGAATTTACTCATGTTTGATAAACCCTAAATACTAAACCCTAAATGTTTTATAACATTTTAATAAGCGCTATTTGTAACTTTTTTAAAGTTCTTATTAAAAGACTTTTACTAAAGTGTTATAAATGTCAAACACAAAGCCCTAACCCTAAATCCTAACCCTAAACGCTAAGAATTTTATAACATTTTAAAAAGCATTTTTGTAACTTTTTTAAAGTGTTTATTAAAATCATTTACTAAAGTGTTATAAACCCTAAACCCTAAAATCTAAGAAGTTTAAAACATTTTACCAAGAATTTTGTAGCTTTTACTTAAGTGTTTATTAAAAGAATTTATTAAAGTGTTATAAAACCAAAACCCCTTAAAACCTAAATGCAAAAACCTAAAACCCAAACCCCAAAACCCAAAACCAAAACCCTAAGCATTTTATAACCTTTTGTTTTGTATATTTTATTTAAATGTTTATTAAAAGAATTTACTATATTTTTATAAACTATAAACCGTAAAGCCTAAAACCTAAAGCCTAAACCCCAAAACCTAAACCCTAAAACTTAAACATTTTATAATGTTTTAAAAAGTGTTTTGCAACTTTTTTAAAGTGTTCATTAAAAGCACTTACTAAAGTGTTAGAAACCCTAAACCCTAACCCTAAACCATAAACCATAAAACACAAACACTAAATTATAAACCATAAACCATAAAGCCCAAACCCTAAACCTAAACCGTAAGTATTTTATAACATTTCACAAACTATTTTATAGCTTTTATTTAAGTGCTTATTAAAAGAATTTATTAAAGCGTTATAAACCCTAAACCGTAAACCCCAAACACTAAATCGTGAATCTTTTACACTAAACCATAAATCATAAGCATTTTATAACATTTCGAAGCCCAAACCCTAAACCCTAACCATTTTATAACATTTTAATAAGTGTTTCGTAACCTTTTGTTTTTAATTCCTGTTAAAAGCATTAACTAAAGTGTTATAAATCCGAAAAAGTAAACCCTAAACCCTAAGCATTTTATAACATTTTGAAAACGTTTTGTAACTTTTTTTAAGTGTTTATTGAAAAGATTTAATAAAGTGTTATAAACTCTAAACCTAAAATCTAAACCTTAAGCCCCAAATCCTAAACCCTAAACCCTAAAATTTTTATAACATTTTAAGAAGTGTTTTGTAGCTTTTTTTAAGTGTTCACTAAAAGCACTTACTAAAGTGTTATAAAACCTAAACATAAACCATAAATCGTAAACCATAAAACCCAAACCCTGAACCCTAAGTATTTTATAACATTTAAAGTGTTCTCTAACTTTTATTTAAGTGTTTATTTAAAGAATTTACTAAAGTGTTATAAAACCTAGAGCTTAAACCCTAAACCCTATACACTAAACCATAAACCCTAAGCATTATATAGGATTTAAAAAATTGTTTTGTAAATTTTATTTCAATTATTATTTAAAGCATTATAAACCTTAAACCCTAAAACCTACACCCTAAAAACTAAACCCAAAACCCAAAACCCTAAGCCCTAAGTATTTCATAACAATTTTGAAATTGTTTTTTAACATTTATTAAAGTGTTTATAAAAAACATTTACTTAATTGTTATAAACCCTAAGCCCTAAATCCTCAACCCCAAACCTGAAGCCCTAAACCATAAACCGTAAGCATTTTATACTAGTTTAAAAATCCTTTTTTTATTTTTATTTAAGTGTTTATTAAAAGAATTTACTAAAGTGTTATACACCCTAAACCCTAAACCAAAAGAAATTTACAACATTTTAAAAAGCATTTCGTAACTTTTATTTAAAGATTGATTAACAGAATTTACTAAAGTGTTATAAAATTTAAACCCTAAACCCTAAACCCTAAGCATTTTACAACATTTTAAAAAGAATTATGTAAATTTTGTTTAAGTTTTTACTAAAATAATTTACTAAAGTAATATAAACCCTAAACCCCAAAGCCTAAACCCTACACACTAAACTGTAAATGCTAGGAATTTTATAACATTTTAAAAATTGTTACGTATCTTTTATTTGAGTGTTTATTAAAATAATTTACTAAAGTGTTATAAACCTTAAAACATAAACCCTAAATCACAAACCCGTAACACCAAACCCTAGATACTAAAGTCCAAAGCATAAACCCTAAACGTTTTATAACATTTTAAAAATCATTTTGTAACTTTTATTTAAGTGTTTATTAAAAGAATTTACTAAAGTGTTATAAAAGCTAAGACCTAAACACTAAATCCCAAAACCCAAACCTCAAACCACAAATCCTAAACCCTAAACCTTAATCTCTAAATCCTAAACCCTAAACCCTAAACCCTAAGCATTTTATAACATTTTAAAAAACATTTGAAACTTTTATTTAATTGTTTATTAAAAGAATTTACTAAAGTCTTATAAACCCTAAACCCTAAACCTTAAAATCTAAAACCTAAAACCCAAACCCTAAACACTAAAACCTAAAACCAAAGCATTTTATAACATTTCAAATAGTGTTTTGTAGTTTTTATTTAATTGTTTATTAATAGAATTTGCCAACATGTTATAAACCCTAAACCCTAACCCCTAAACTCTAAACCCCAAACCCTCAACCCTAAACTATAAACTGGAAGCCCTAAACCGTAAATGTAAACTCTAAACCCTAAACCTTAAACCCTAATACCTAAACCCTAAACCCTAATATTTTTATAACATTTTTAAAATCATTTTGTAACATTCTTAAACCTTGCAATCCTTGTAGTTCTTTTATAGTATTTGTGTAGTCATATTTCTAACCCACCCAATTGCAAGATTTCTATCAAAAGGTGGGGGGGAGGGGTGTGTAGATTGACTGTGCCTAATGATTAAGAACATGTGCTTCTTCATCTGGGGCCACATGTTCAAATCTAGAGGGGGGGTATGTACACCACAATAGATTTTAGCAATGAAATCGCTATGTGAAGACAAACCCTTTGTCACACAAACAAGGTGATGTTACACATCAATTTGGTGTCCAGGCTTGACCATGACCTTAAAATTAGATTATCTTTATTATTTATCTAGCCCCTCCTGAAAATACATTGTCATATTTCATATTATTATCAATATATATAATCTATATTTACATTAAAGTCTTACAAACTTTATTCCACAATGTAATGAATTACCTTCAAATATTGAATTTCGCTACCTATATTTTATAGTTATGTAATTTAGTCAAGGAAATATTGAAATTGTTATATATAACCATCACACTTACTATGAAGGATTCCATGCACAAGAATGTGGGGAAGTGTGACACCCTCCTCCCATATCTACCCAAGTAATCGACCAATCGGGGTAAATATGCAACGAGAGGCCACTATGATATGATTTGACCTCGTAAGTCATGCCAAGGATGTGGAACCAACAAAAACACATCATACATAAATCCAGCATCAGCATTAGGACCTTTAGGAACCAACCCAACCTTTTTGCCTACCAGCACCTTGGTCCCACTGAAATTTTGGACTACTTGACATATGTACACTCTCATGCTATAGGCATGCTAGAGTCCAAGGACCTCTGGAAGCTCTCACAGGGACTATTTTTTTTAGTGTTTTGCAAGCATCCCCTATATCTAAGCCACTTTTTCAAGCCCATCGCCCAAGTCACTGCACAAATTTGAATCACATCTTTAGAACAATAAAAGAACAAGGAAACTAAAATATAAATGCAATCAATTCAATAAGGCCTTGACTAGACCCCTATTAACCATGAAAAGAATTATGTTAAACATATCATGAATATGTAGTCTACATGTGTAAATAACATATCTGAGCATAAGGGTCTCATACTTAGGTGAGAATCGCTAAGAGACATTGATGCCTCAACATGTTAACTACCATTGTTAACATGTTGAAAAGTGATTAAGGTTTTCCCCTTTTCCCTTCTCTACTAGACTGAAAAAATGCTAACACACAAGAACACTTACACCAAGTTGAGGAGTTTAGTTACCAGCATAGGCACAGATCTAATAGGTTCCCTCAAGGTTCTCTTGTTGGATGAATCATATTTTCCATATTGCCTTAGCTCAACCTATGAAATTTCCCCAGAGAAACAAGGTGACTTAATATTAATAGGTCAATTTATTCATGAAAAGGTTTGGTTGAATTAATATTTTCTTATATAATAATGTAGTGATTGATTCCCGTTCATTTGTTTGAAATGCTATATTTTAAAATGGTTAAATATATTTATTTTTATATGTGTTATGAGAAGTTGCATTAACAATTTAAAAAGCTCCTTTCTTTGAGATCATAATCTCTACTAACAGGTTAAACCACGTGAAGGTGGAAACTTCAATGCCCCAAAAACTTTGCATTGTTGATATGTGCTATTTTACATATCGACATGGAGAGATGATTTAATATATTGATTTAGTATGTTAAACGATTAAAGATGTTAATGGATATTTTTTTAACATATTAATTTATCAACATTACTAAAAATAAATTATGATTTTTTTTGCATTAATCACATTATTATTTGTGTGGTAGTAATATTTATTAAAAATAGTTATTATATTGATTTAATATGTTAAATGATTAATGATGTTAATGGATATTTTTGAAAAGCATATTAATTTATTAATGTTAATGAAAATAAATTATGATAAAATTTTGCATTAGTCACATTATTATTGATGTGCTAGTAATATTTATTAAATAATAGTTACTAATTATGTTTTTTTATTTTTATTTTTTTTAATCTTAAAATGTTATGTGATCAAGAAATTTATGTTTTGCTTCAAATGTTGGAATTAACTTATTAACCTTTAAATGGAAAATTCAAATATAATTAAAAAATAAAAAATAAAAATCTCATTGTAATTAAAACTCAATATAATAAATAAACATTAATATATTATACAATAAAAAGATAAGGCTTAATTAAATCTATATAAAATACACACATTCAAGTTTATAATAAAATTCATGGCTAATACAAATCAAGATAAGAAACACAAGCATTCATTGGAAAAACATTTCGTAAACATGCTTAATCAATTTCAAATAAGCAAAGGTACAATATACAATTTCAAATGCAATGGAATATAAAATTGAAACACTTAGATTCACAAACATTGAGAAAGGTGCCTACACATACAAACATTTGAAAAAAGCATATTCTCACATGTATATGCAATTCTAAACAACACCTAGAATACAAATTCAAATAAGCAAATATACAATTTTCAATTTTTAAATATCAAACAAAAAATACAAATTCAGATAGAAAAACACATAATATACAATTCCAAATAAGGAAACACACATTATACAATTTCATGTCAAGACAAAAACAAACACTCAAACATGCCATTACACCATTAAATAAGCAAACCCAAAATATAAAACCTACTACACAATATTTACGCTATAAAACTAATTGTGATCACAATTCTATACAACGAACACACTATCACCATTTCAAGTCACCTCCAATACAAATATTCATAAATAAGCATTCACTCACATACACACACACACACACAAACGCACACACACACACACACACACAAATATATATGTATATATATATATTAATAAAGAAACATACAAAGTACAAGTTAAGATAAACAAACATACAATATACAAATTCAACTAAACACACAACATAGAATTTGAAGTCAATAAAAGTAAAGACTAAAATAACCTTATGCAACTTTAAAGAAAAGCAAACTCATAATATACATTTTAAAATTTACATTATACATACCCTTGATCGGGGTGGAAATGACGGGGCGGAGGTTGAGTAATAAGGCGAGGACGAAAGGCCATGATGAGCCTTGTGGCATACGGATAATCATGACGGCAAACAAGAAGATCTGCAGAGGGGATATCATTTCAAGGAGTAGCAGAGGCGGAGTTATGGGAGCCATAAGTGGAGGTAGCTATTCCCCGGTGATGGGACTTGGGTATGAAGACACTGAGGTAGGATAGGGAGGAGTGGAGGATCATGAAAATTGCACGTGGCAGAAGAACATGGGGAAGAGGAATGAGGATGGGCGGCAAGGTAATCACTATGAAGAAGGAAGGAGATGCGGGGGAAGTGCAATAGTAAGTGCAGGCCGTGGGAGAGCAGAAAGAAACAGCACAGGGATGACCATAGCCAAGGGTATATTAGGAAGGAGAAGGTCGATAGTGAGCCTACCTACGGAGGGAAGAATGAAGAGGGAAGCAACGGAGACGAGCAGGCACGAAAAGGGAATGGGTAAGGCAGGAGACAAGGCTGACTCTGGGGAAGCATGGGAGCAGCAGCAGATAGAAATGGACATGACAAAAGAGGAAGAGGAGATGTATAGCTCAGAGCAGGAGGGTCACGAGCAGCAAAGGAGGATCGTAATGATGAAAGAGAAGAACCAGACGAATAGATATCAGGAAGAATTGGGGAGTAGAGAGATGGCAGTCAGGGGACGAAGGGAGGAAGGGGACTTCGGCGGCCCTTCCGACATTAAGTGTCAGGGCAACAAAGTAAAGGAGGATTACAAAGGGAACAAAGGATGGGGAAGGAATCACAGAGGGAGAGGGTGAGGAAGACTGACTGGAAACCAGGCAAGAATTGAACCGATGCCGCGAGGTAGAAGAAGGGGCAGGAAAACACTGAAACGAGGGGTCCAGCATGCCGAGAGCATGTACAACAAAAACACTGATGAGGATATTCGAAGAATTATCCAGCGAATGGAGGAAGAGGTTATGCAGGAACAATCAAACCCTGAGATGTATGATTGGGAATACCTGCTGACGGATCCAGGGAATACCAGAGGGAGGATGTCATTGTATAAACATGCAGTTCACATATACTGGGTTATGAAGAGGCTGTTGGAAAAAGCCATGGAGTAGGTTGCTATGGAGATGGTTGAACTAGCCCAGGGAATTCCTAACCTGAAAAAAGAAATGAAAAACATTTAGGTGATCCTTCTTATGCATGATAATAAGCTAGAAGAGATAAAAGATCAGATAAAGAAGATCGACATAGGAATAAAGGAAGAAGGTGACAAACTGGAATCCATGGCAGACTGCTACCTAGAGATACGTATAAATGTTTATGTTTTGGGTATAGAGAGCCAGTTCTAATTATGTTATAATATATAATGCAGATAGGAGCTAGTAGTAATCTCTTTGACTGTGTAGTTTACTTAGCTTGGACAAGAAGACTTAGCTTTTTTTGTCTATGGATGGCCGTTAAAAACGTTAGGTGGCCAACAAGCTCGGTTTCCCCTTGGGGCAGGTTGAGGCCACCATGTGAATGTACAGGTTTCAACTCGAATTAATAGAATATGAATGGACACATGTTAGCTTACAAAAAAAAATGTCTACATTATACATACACATTCAAATTCATAATTCAATACAACAAACACATGATTAAAATTTCAAATTACATACAAATATTCATAACTAAAATTCATACAATCATTCATGTATATATGCAATTTCAATAAAATAAACATATAAAATACAAGTTCAAATAAGAAAACACACAATATACATACAAAAGCAAATAATCATTATCAAAACTGCTCATACATAAGCAATTTCGAACAAGCAAACACACAATTCAAATAAACAAACCGTCAAAACCACTCAGATATATATATGCAATTCAACTAAACACAAGTTTACACAATTTCAAATGAACAGACAAAGATGGCACACAATTTGAATTCAAAATATCGAAACAAATACACATTTTGAAAGCCACAACCATATATATAAAAATTCAAATATCTAAATATGTATAATACCATTCAGAATTTAAACCAAGTATATGTAAGAAGCTAAATTATATGTGTATACTCTTATCTAATATTAATAATAAGTAATTAATTTTAATTTTAATATAATAATCTCTATTATAAACATTTAGTGATTATTATACTAATACTACATATAAGTATTTGAATTTTAATATATGTTAATATAATATTTATTATTAATATATATTATGTAAAATATTTATTATTCATATCTATTGGTATTTAATGAATAGAAATATTAGTGTATTGTATATTAAATTATTTAAAAAATAATTATCATATATATTAATTAATAATAAATAATTAATAATAATAATGGATAAATCAAATCAATTCTAATAATTAATATTAATAATTAAAATAGTAATGATAATAATTATAATTAATAAATAATTAATAATTAATAATAATAATTGATAATTCATGTTAAGTGTTTAATTTTTATAAATAAATAGCTTAACTAATAAATATGTTTAATTTGATGAATAATTTAACTAATTAATAGATTTATTAATAGCTTTTAATTAATACATCATAATAATGATTTATAATAATAGTTAATGATAAGGTAATAACTATTATCATAATTACTAATGTAAATATTGTAAAAGTACTAGTTATTATTATTATTATCATAATTAAATTATTATAGCAATGCTAGTAACTACTAAATATTAGAAAGGAAGAGGGAAATCTACCACTAAATGTTAGGCTTCAGATGTACTATTGACCTTAATTTCTCTGATTAGGGAAGCCAACTTCCACTAATATCCATACCATTGTCTTTGTTTAGATTATGCAGATGTTTCATAATTTCAAGAGCTTCTCTAATCTTTCGTCTCTGATGCCATTCTTCCCTTGTAACAATTGAGGCGCTTTCCAAACAGACATGGTGCTTTGTTTTTTAGGAGTGTTCTCCCAAGGCTGAGGTACGAGACCTTTAATTCCTAATATCAGCTCCATGTTCCTTGAGTCTTGTCTGCAGGGAGCATTAAAACTTGATATAAGCTGCTTGTGTTATGCGTCTTCCTGGCATGAATTTCCTTGCATTATGCAGTCCATTTATCCAAATCCGTTGTTCTAACTTTGACTCTGTTTGATGATGAAGAACAACGACTTAGAATGTTCTCATTTGCGTTTACTCTCATGGAGCCTGATCCTTCTGAGTCTGTCGAATTTTCAATGCCATTGTTCAGTTTTTCACATTTAAATAAATTGGAAAATTCCTTGTGCTATCTTTTCTAAGCAATGTGTCCTTGATTAATGGCTTTTAGAGCAGCCCTGGCATCAATAATAGATGAGATATCTTTGTTGATTTGGGTGGCTAGTTTTACGTGTGCTGAGAACGCTGAGCATCCAAGATTATCCAAAGAAGCCCTAACCCTCTTAATCTCTGCCCCAAATAGAGAAATGCTTAGTTTAAAAAATGCCTTGCTATTAAATTTGTTATGTAGTCTATGATTAATTTGTGTGAATGGGGAAATGACGTTATTGTCATGACAGTTCTTAAGAAATTGCAGGTATACAACTCTTCTTTCTATCTTCACTCTATTTTTTTCGAGTAAAATGATTTCACTCCATGTATCCCCTCTGTATGGGGAAATGATTATGGATTTAAGACATTTGTGGTTTATATCTTTTGACTTAGTTACCAGAGAATCCACAGTAAAAACCTTTGTTCGTCAACATTTCAAATCCCAACCGGGATCCATCATCAGGACTTCTTGAATGCTTGATAATAGAAGAGATTAATTGAGGGATTAAATAGTAATGAGGAGAGTAGAATTTGGTTTTGGGATGAGATGAATGTCGGCCTTGTTTCAATAATATTAATTTTTGATTAATTATGGATGAGTTAATAAATTGATTTTATATTATTAAAAATTATTGTTATGTTAATTATTATTATAATTAAG
The DNA here is from genome assembly GCA_000404065.3 of Pinus taeda. Classification (NCBI taxonomy): domain Eukaryota; kingdom Viridiplantae; phylum Streptophyta; class Pinopsida; order Pinales; family Pinaceae; genus Pinus; species Pinus taeda. Next base: position 5,472 of record APFE031282044.1, on the reverse strand, counting down.
TTTAATTAATTATTGTTAATTTTTTTAATAACTAATTAACTTTATTTTTAATATAATAATCTTTATTATAAATATTTAGTGATTATTATACTAATACTACACATAAGTATTTGATTTTTAATATATGTTAGTATAATATAATATTATTAATTATAAAATAGTATGTGAAATAATCATTATTAGTATAAATTGGTATTTAATGAATAGTAATCTTTAGTATATTGTATTAATATTTAATATTTAATATATATAATATATGTTAGTATAATATTTATTATAAAATAGTGTGTGAAATATTTATTATTAATATATATTGGTATTTAATGAATAGTAATATTAGTGTATTGTATATTAAAATTACTAAAGAATAATAATATTAATAATTAATTAATAATAAATAATTAGTAATAATAATGGATAATTCAAGTCAAGACCTAATAATTAATAATAATAATAATTGAAAAGAGTAATCATAATAATTAATAATTGATAATAATAATTGATAATTCATGTCAAGTGTTTATTTTTTATAAATAAATAGCTTAAATAATTAATATATTTATTTTTATGAATAGTTTAACTAATAAATAGATTTATTAATATCTTTTAATTAATACATCATAGTAATGATTTATAATAATAGTTAATGATAATGTAATAACTATTATCATAATTACTAATGTAAATATTGCAATTAAGTACTTGTTACTATTATTATTATCATAATTAAATTATTATAGAAATGCTACTAATTACTAAATATTAGAAAGGGAGAGGGAAATCTACCACTAAATGTTAGGCTTAAGATGTACTATTGACCTTAATTTCTCTGATTAGGGAAGCCAACTTCCACTAATCTCCATACCATTGTCTCTGTTTAGATTATGCGGATGTTTCATAATTTCAAGAGCTTCTCTAATCTTTCATCTATGATGATGTTCTTCCCTTGTAACAATTGAGGCACTTTCCAAACAGACATGGTGCTTTGTTTTTTAGGAGTGTTCTGTCAAGGCCGAGGTACAAGACCTTTCATTCCTAATATCAGCTCCATGTTCCTTGAGTCTTGTCTGCAGGGAGCATTAAAAATTGATATAAGCTACCTACATAATGTGTCTTCTTGGCATGAATTTGTTTGTTATGCGTAGTCCCCTTATCCAAATCTATTTTTCTAAATTTCGCTCTATCTGATGATGAAGAACAGTGACTCAAAATGTTGTCATTTGCATTTATTCTCATAGAGCCTGATCCTTCTGAGTCAGTCGAATTTTCAATGGCATTGTTCAGTTTTTCACATTTAAATAAATTGGACAATTTCTTGTACTGTCCTTTCTGAGCAATGTGTCCTTCATTAATGGCTTTCAGAGTAGCCCTGGCATCAATAATCGACCAGAGATCTTTGTTGATGTTTCTGGCTAGTTTTAGGTGTGCTGAGAATGCTAAGCATCCAAGATTATCCAAAGAAGGCCTAACCCTCTTAATTTATGCCCAAATTAGAGTAATGCTTAGTTGAAAAAATGCCTTGCTTTTAAATTTGTTATGTAGTCTATGATTAATTTGTGCAAATGGAGGAATAGATTATTATTATTAATTAAATATTAATTAATTATAAATAATATTAATAATAATTAATTAAACAATTATAATAATAATTAAATAATAATAATTTCTAATAATTTAAAATCAATTAATTAACTCATCAATAATTAATCTAAAATTAATATTATTGAAACAAGGCCAACATTCGTCTCATCCAAAAACCAAATTCTACTCTACTCATTACTATTTAATCCCTCAATTAAGCTCTTCTACTATCAAGCATTCAAGAAGTCATGATGATGGATGCTAGGTGGGATTTGAAACATTAATGAAAAATGTTTTTTACTGTGGATTCTCCAGTGAATAAGTCAAAATATATAAACCACAGGTGTCTTAAATCAAGAAACATCAATCATGATCGAAGGGGAAGGGCCTACGGGAAGCAGGTGAGATTTAAAGGGAGTCTATGCCATCTTGGGATCTAGTGCGGGAATGGGAGAATGGGATAGGAGAGAAGGAGATGTCGAAGGAGTGGATAAGGTCCTATAGAGATTCTTGGAGACTATTAATTCATTAGAATTAACAACCTTCCTTATAGAAGCTTATTTGAATTATTGTTGCTTCCATAGATGTCTCGCTAGTAAACTTTTGAGGCCCAATACCCACCACCTAGATTCCTTAATTCATCAACTTCCATGGGGGATACATTGTGTGGTATGCTTTCATGAATATTTGGAATGAAGACATTCTTCATCAAAATCTACAACATGGGGATGACGCTCACGACCACATCCATCGCCTCTATTGCTTACACATCGACTCTCCTAAACCATAGTAGTAGGTGGGAGAATGAGGAGGAGGAATTTAGAATCACTGAGGGAATTGTAGCTTTTCTTTTGGAATGAAATAAGAGTATGATAGGCTGACTGATGTATCATGAAACACTTGGGTGACAAAAGAAATAAGAAATATTTAAACAGACATAATATTTTCCATCGCCAAGTAAGTGAATGAGGCATTAACATTAAGTACAAGGATATTTTACAGAGGATATGGAGAAGTGGATTAGACATCATGAAAATTGATGGATTAGCATTCTGACTGGACATATTAAAGTTGGATGAGAGCCACTTTCCGTGTGAATGCATGGTGATGATAAATGCATTAAAGAAAACCATAAATTTCCACCCAAATTAGGGGGAATTTTATAACAACATAACATTTATAAAGAGAAAAAAATTGAATTTAAAATATTTTCTCCTTTGTTAATTTTCTTTTTCCACTCAGTAATATCAAGGAGATGTTAAATTTATTTAATACTTAATGAAATTTCATACCAAACATTTAGAAAATATTGATGGCAAGAAGAAATTCAGTCTAAATAATAAATAGATAAAGTGAAGGATATTTCTCATTTAATTAATTTGTGCTTTCTAATTCAATGACAACATGGAGATGTATAATTCTCTCAATATTTGATATGAATTAGAATTTAAAATACACTAACAAAAAGGGAATATTGGCAAGTATGTATTTTGTATATAAAAGATGTGTAATTTTTTCCTTATTTATCTTAGAGTTGACATATGGCACGAATGTGTGTGTCTATGTGTCTATGTTTTAGTAGTATAGATATATATCCAAATTCAAACTATCTATATATTATATTGGTGAATGGAAAAAAATATTATGATTAAAACATTTTAGTGGTGCGTGGCTAAAAATGAGAGAGATATCCAGTTCTTTTTTCATTTAGTTTGGAGGTGATGCATTGAAAGAATATATATATTATAAAAGTAAGATAGCATGAAGGTTAAAGTTTACCTTGATGAGTGTGGCCAAACATGGTGGATCAATGGGGGCAGGGGCCATAGACAAGTTGCGTAGGACACCCAAAAGATTCTAGAGACATGTAAATGAGATTATTGCCTGAATGATTGTTTTTTTCAGAAGCTGATTTTTCTAGATACAGGAGTTTGGGAATGTAGTAGGGGAATGTTGACTATGAATAGACCGCTAACCTATACATGTTGATCCGAGTGGTTTCTTTAGAGTGAAAGGATAATACAAGCTAGAGGGGCTTGTGCTTTGGTCACTATGGTGTCCTAACTTGCACGATTTTTCACCTCATTGAGTTGAACGGTGGTGAACTATCCTTTGGATGGTGAGACGTGGTGCAGACAAGAGAACTACTAAATTTTCTTGATGTAGGAGTTAAATTAGGGTGGTTTTATTATCTTCCTTGTCTAGTAATAAATATGGCTCTCCCTCTAGGCCCTAAGAGTTCCTTTGTAAATGGAATTTTTGATGTGGTGGTCCTCTGTTCTTTTTGGGTTTCCTCATCTTTATGCTTTCAAGAATTTTTCATGCTCCCTGTCATGATTCATCTTTAATGGTATTTGTTGCACGTATCTATCACCAATTTTCTTGGGGTTGAGAGATGTAGTTTGAGGTATCGGGCTCACTGCCTCTTTCCTTGGTTTCTTGGGGTACTCTACTCAAGAGGAAATATTGTAATCATGGGGGTGCTTCTTTAGTGATAATTGTGGAAGAATATGTAATTTCTTACAACATTTATCTTTTTGAGATTTGAAGCGGGATTTGATTATTAAGCTACAATATTTTAGTGGTTGAATTAAATTGTTCTTTGTTTTTTGGACTATATAGTGGAATTCTTAGATGAAGGGGGCATTTCATGTGAGGTGGGTGACCTCAAAAAGTCCTCGTTGGCCATTGTAAGGGAGTAGGAGAAGTGGAGGGTGATGGGGGTGTTGAGGCTATTTATGAGGGTGAATTAGCCAATGAACATGTTTCATCACCTAGCCATGTGGAAGCACCACCATCTTTATAATGTTTATATAGGCAATTGCAGAGTCTTCCCGCACTGCTAATGGAGCTCAGGAAATAGAGAGATGATGACTCAAATGAGATGATAACATTCATGATTGACTAAAAACATAATAAACAGAAAATTCTGGACAAGGCTAATATTGACTAATATGTGACTACATCATATTTAGGGTCAAATTAACCACCTAGAGATTCATGTTTATGGGGCCCCCGGACCCTCAAACATTTTTAATTCTTGATAGGATCTGGAACCCCATCATAAACTTTGATGGAATTTCTTTTCATATGCGTTATATGTGTGTTTTGGATGCTTTGTGCATTTGTTTTATGGACACAATGTAAATTTTGGAACTTTAGTATCACCTTTTGTAGCTTTCTCCTAGTTAATAAATTTGGTTGAATGAGGTCGGGGAGAAGCATACCTCAAAAAAATTGTTGTTGTATTTCAAAGAACTAATAGAATCTATTTGATCGAAAAAAATATGAAGGGTAAATTCCCAGAATGGGTTATAACCATAGCTTTAAAAAGGTGGTTAGATTCATCTATTTCACATGTCATCTCATCATATATTTCCATACAAAATCTTATGTTGCTCCTTATCGGAGTTACATTTCGGATGTTTTTATAAAAGTATAAATAGTTGGAGCCTTTAGTGATTAAAGAATAACAAAGTGTATTTCAATATCATTTACGACACTCTATAGTACTTTATTTTGTCACATTTTACAATACTTTATTCGAATTTTTTAACCCTCAATGTTGCTTAGTATTTTATATGAACTTTATGGATGCTAATTTTTGTCTTGTGGTATCACTTTTTGTTACTTTAAATAATTTATGAAAATGTTCCAATTCACATCATAGAAGTAGTGATATTGGATTATTCCACAACACATAATATATTAATCTATTATAACATTTATGAGAAAAGAATTATTATATTCCATGTCTTGGTCCATTCCTCAGGAAAATAGTGTCTCACCCATAGTTTTCCAAGTGATTTATAATAATATCATTTAGATGTCCATGATAGTAACATGTCAATTGAATAAGTGATTATACTCTCCATATAAATTTGCAATTTA
>APFE031282043.1:0-19218 GCA_000404065.3 Pinus taeda | reverse complement strand
GTAAAGAGTCTATCAAAGAATGGTTCTAATTGAGTTGAAGATGTTCATTAATGAATTCAACTTTTATGTCTTAATCTTCCTATGGATGTCATGTGTGAGTCCTAACTATATCTATGTTTGTGTCATTATTTATGCACAACTGATATTGATTAATGATTTGTGATTCCTCTACCTTTAGAGTAAATCGTCTAATAATTCTTGACTCAAGTCTATTTTCATCTATATATTTACTTCTTGAGGCCCCTAGCCACCTAGACATACCTTTCTACTATTTTCCTTGAATTAGCGAACAACCAACACACTCTATGATGATAGTCGCATAACCATTATTAGCTAATGGAACTTTATCTCTGTCATCCTACAAGTGTTTCAAGTGTTATTAGCATTTTGGCTTAAGCACAAAATATGGGTCCAAACCTCATGATAGATCAACACTCAATAGTTGACCTCCAGACATCGACTATCCATATCACTTGATACTTCCATCTAATTGCCATGTTAGCACCATTGCACATTCTAATCTATATCACCTTGTCACATAATGTGTCCACGTCAACAACATGTCATCTCCAAGTCTATGCCACATCAGTGCCACGAAAGCTCCACATTGATGCCATATGACCACCACATTAGTGCCACATCATCATCATGTTAGTCCCATGTTATATCTATGTGAGTGGCACATCAAAGCCACATTATCATATATAACCTTAGGGCCCTTATGAAGTTTCGTATAATTGGAAGAAAGCCCTGATAGGAGGGCTTGAGGATCTAAACCCGATATCCATCACTTAAAAATATTGGACCATACATCACAATTAACTAATGGATAATCTGAATTTTGTTAGAATCAAGGAGTTGAGCTTCTACTTCCTAGAGAATTCTGGGAATTGTCCTCCCAATCTTAGAATCCATCACTCAACAATTCCCTAGCTTCTTATTAAGCAGTAGAAGTGAAAATTTTATCTACAGTCAAGGTTTCTACAAGACTCTAAAGAATTCTCTAATCATTGAAAATTAAAGTCTAATTCTTAAAATACAACAACTCCATATCCCTTTCTAGATATCTCTTGGTCATGGCCCGTATGTTAGCCATATGATCAAGAGATTAGGATGACACCTTCCTATCAAGAAATTTTTGTACATTGTTTCTCTAAAGAACTCCATCCCAAAATTTCTTTCCATCCCAAAAAGTTGTCAATCCTCCAATTTCTCCAATGAAGGAAAGTTGGTAGAGGGGTCTTGAGGGTTAATAATGACTTTGACAAGGAAGCGAAGGAAGATTTCTCATGTATAGAGATCCTTCCTAACCATGAAGGCACCCAAGCACTCCACCCTCACTACTAGTAACCATTTAACTTCCCACAGGAAGTCACATAGGACATTACACATGATTTGTCTCTTCTGAGGCCTTTAGACCTATTCTCCTAACTAGGGAGGCATTTTTAATGATTTTTATTGCAAACAAACATACATCATGGTTTCCAAATCCTTCAATTGACTTAGCACGATCAACATCTTTATTTCAAGGAAATTTGAGCTCTTTAGATCCATCAACATACTATATAGCCATTCAAGAATTGTTCAATGAACTCTGCAACATTTTTCATTGGATGTTTTATGAATGCAACTCTCACCTAGGTCATACCTTGCCCTTAAGGCTAATTTCCTTGACTCCAAGTATAAAATACGTTCAAAAATACCTTTTAATATCTACATCAAACCTAGGGATTCTATGACCTAGCTATGTTAGACCAATTTTATTTATTAAACTCATTGATATCTCTCAACAATAAACTAGTTATCATGGCTATCCAAGTCATTGAGGGGTGAGCTTCCCTAGTCTTCTTAGCCTTTTTATTTCGTTGGGGTCTGTAAAATATGGGATATAGACACTAACAAGGACTATAGGTCAATCTACCCCATCCTCCTTACACACATTATAAGTGCATATAAGGTTACACAAGCAATAATATGAACATTACATAGTTATGGTACCTATTAAAGGCATATTTATCCTACCATAACATAAAAAAGTAGTACAAAATATATAATACCTATGTAGTAGGAAATCCATAGATACACAACCTGTCAACATAGATTCCATTTTATGCATTATGGTTTACATTACAAATTTATGTTAGCAAGGGTACTTATCTGATGAGAGATAAAAGGACTCCCATAATTGATGAAGGGCAAGCCACATTCCACCCCACAATAGGCTTAGATTCATCACAATATTTATTTTAGTTGGCAACCACCAAGTCAAACCATAAAGCCATCATGGAGGTCCCAACCAAAATTACAACTTGTAAGCATGAAGACCATTCTCCTACTTTTCATCAAGCTCCTTAGTTTTCTTATCGTCAAATAAATCCTAGAGTTCATTTGAGCTACTTTATGTGGTTTCTCAGCTACTGTTACAACATAAAGGGGGGTTTTAAGACAATATTTGATATAATTTTTTAGTAAATTTTCTTAAGTTGAGACAAAAAAATGTATATATTGTCTTAAATATTGCCTTTAAACGAGTGCCTTAGGAGACAATTTTATTTTTTTTCTATAGAGAGATAACAATTGGGATTAAATACATATTGCTTTTATAGAGACAATATGTCTTTAATCCTAGCCATCATCTCTCTAGCGCTAATAAAAAAACTATATTTAAAGGCAATACAATATCACTTTTCTCTCTTTATAGGCAATATAATACAACGAATCTAGAAAAATATCTCACGATTGAAATAAATCAATATAAAAAGTATTTAATTAAAATAAAATATAATATCATTGATTAATTCATGTTAGGGAACCGTGGAATCGAACGACCAACCTCCTACTTATAAGGAAGATGCTCTTCCATGGAGTTAGCACCTTTTAGGTAATTATGTAAGGAGTTATTCCAATCCTTGAAAGTGCATTATACACATTGATTTAAAAACAAAGCCTGCACATAATGACATCATATTTTTAAAATATACAATAATACAATTCTTATTTCTAATTTAATAAAAAAATTAATGGATTTATCTCAATGTTACACCCCTATAGCATGACCTGCACAATAAGATCATATTTCACCATTCAATAGTTTTGTTCCAGATGGCAGTCAAAACTATGTTAAGTCACAAAACATCTGTACAAAGAGTCAATAACAAATTCAATAATTTTACAAGAAACTCTAGGTCGAAAAACCTCTCTTGCAAAATTTGATTAAATAAATGAAAGCATTAGCATTTTTATTTGTTGGAACAATAACTTAGGAATCTAGCCCATAATACTGCATCCCGTTTTATCTGAACTTATTTAAAAATATTAATGAAGTATTTATTTCCTCAATTTCTGCTTCAGCAAGCTCAAATTGCATAACCAATCACATCATTGTCGATCAAATGTAATAAGAAATTACAATGCAATTAGCTCAAAAGTTATATGTTCTAACCAAACTAGGGAAGCACCTTCTCTCTTTTATAGAAGAAGTGAAGAGAAGTTTACATTGAAACTACCCATGCAAGTGATGTGCCCCATTTAACACTGTTAAAACCTAACCATAATGTGTCTAATAGAGTGTCCCATCATGCATGGTTAAGCATGCCTTAAACATAATACTTACTACAATAGAATGAGTACATGGATTCATCAGCCCAAGATGGCTAGGTTTAATGGCCATCTAAAGATTGAAAACCTCCTCATGTAATGTGCCATTCCTAACTTGGGATTTGCACCACCTCAAAATAGTGTGAACAATGTTTATTGCAAGGCCATGGATGAACTGAACTAGATCTACTAGGTATATGCTCCATTGAAGGATAATAACTCCCAAAAAATAGGTAAACTATAATAGCCCTATTTCAAGTCACAATTGAAAAAGGGTTCGTTGCAGAATCATTGTGAACTGAACTAGATTAGTTGGGTACATCTTCTGGTGAAGGATAATAACTAGCAAGAAAGAAGTGAAATATAACAACTCTATTTCAATTCACAATTGAAAAGGGGTCTAAAATGGGGCCATGAATCAACAAATAAAGACAACATATGAGAGGTCATGTTCCCTGAAATTGATGCAGGTTACCAGAATTATGAGAGGGATGACCTTGAATGACTCGTATTTACACTATTAAATTTAACCATTTTCCACATAAAATTATAGTAAATGGAAAAAATCACAACAATAATAATAGGTTGACTATTCTCCCCTACAATATCCACCCTCATTTATTTCTATGGTGAATAATTTTAGATGGCGTAAAAAGTACATACAATTGAATTCAACACTATCTCTGTCACTTGTAAAATCAACAACATCAACAACAATCATAAAATAGGATGCATTATGATTTGTCACATCCACAGCCAAAAGATTAGAAACCACCAGGGCAATGATTTTTAGAATATGGATTGATAACAAAAACTCAATGTGAAGACTTATAACTTACTCAACATAGAACCAAAGTATGCACGATAGCTAACAAAGATAATTGACTAGATTTTTACATTCCATCAATTGAATGCTACTCCTTTCCAAGTCACACTTGAAAAGGGTTCTACAACTCGATTGTGAATACAATACTAAGAGAGAACATATGAGAAGTCATTTTTTAATTAAATTAATGGGTCACCCTATTTATGAGAGAGACATCTTGTCACAAATAGTATTTATATTCCTCCCTCGAGTAGGCATCATCATTATAGCTATGGTGATTTGAGTGTACATGTTGTCCATATACAAAATACTAAATTCCAAGGGCATAATTGTTTATTGTTATTTTTCACTTATTTGTAAGATATTTTTGTCATTTCACCTCTCTTCTCCATAGATTTATGAATTAAAAAAATATTTTATTATACATGATGCATCAATGATGAAACTTATTCACTACAAGTTTGAAGGTTCTTTATGCATAACACTTAGTGTCTAACCATACAAGTGATGATTTACAAAAGCATTATAAATTCCCATGTTGCATAACCTTAAGTCAATGATAAAGGTGTTTCAATTCTGGAGAGTGAAATTTAATTTTTGCAATTTACCTTACATTTGTCAAGGATAGTCAAGGAGGAATGAATTTTACTTATTTTTCCTTATCTCAATTAGAGAAGAAAGGTGTTCTACTCATTTAACCTCAACTCAACTCAACTAGGAAACCATCGTATCCATTTTTCCATTCCTTCAGTGAAGGAGAAAGGTGCTAAAATTAGTTTTGTTGCTCATTTTGGAGCTAAATGTACCCATAACATGGGTCCATTATGTTAATGTAGATTAAAGAGATAGAAAGGAAATGGAAATTTATTAGCCAATCTATGTTGAATCCATACAGGGCATTGTGGTGTAGGTAAATTCTAAGTGCAGACACAAACAATTCCTCTAGCTCGAGAGAGCGGGTCTAGCCACAAACAAACAATCTATGGAAGATATCCTTAAGATAGAATCAAATAAGAGGGCCTACCTCTTATTACACTATTCCTCTTAGTGACGATCTTGCTTCCTTGCTCCAACTATCTTTCATTTCCTTCCTTCGAACACCTGAAACAACTAAATAACAACAAACAACCAACGTGATAACATACAAATTGCATTCAGCCTACTTAATAAGTCAAGAAACATTACGCCATAAATATGTAAGATGAGCCATAAATATGTAGGAAATCAATTGATAGTTTCATTTATATTAGTTCAAGAGGAGATTATAATTAATGTCTTGACGTTTTTGTTCTCCTCCGACATATTTGGGTTCCCACACACTTCTTCTAGCATCACATTGATAACTCCAACAATAATAGTCTCAAGGCTCTTCCCTTTCGTATTCACACCAAACAAGACTCACAATTCTCCCTTAAACATAAACTATAGAGCTACAAACTATGGGTAACTTGTTGATTATCCAAAATCAAAACTCCAACCAGAACTTAATTAGGACTAGCTTGCGCTTGGGAAGAAGAGGCGTTTATATAGCTTGGATGGATGGGAGATGGTTCCTGTTCTCATGGGAGAAGGCCTTATCTCTTCGATTAGTTCCATACTAATAGGGGAAAGTAGCCCAAACTGACCTCCTCAACTCCATCTGGCCTAACCACTTACCATACTTGCGTTATGAAGCTTCTAGAGCTAGAAGCTTCGGCTCCATATTTAAAAAACTTTCTGAAAGAGGATATATGCGATTGAGAAGGGGTTCAATTGATCCGATCAGTGCTAGGGATAGTTGCAATCCCTACGTATCAGTGCATGGAGGACACGAGTCATTAGTGTCAGTCTTGTAAACTAGGATAAACAAAATATTTTTGGGAAATGATGCAAAAGCGAATTGTTTTGCTCATGAAGAGGGACACAATGGGAGTTTCTTCATGATAGGAAAGCATGTTAGGTAAAATGTAGAGTTCCCCCAAGATCGTAGACAAGGAGTACAAGGACAGTGACACAATGATGTGTAACAGATGCCCCCTAAAGCATGAAGGTCGAACTAGAGTGAGGGGTCAAATGCTTTATGAATAAGTGTGAGGAACTGGGTCTATCGTCAGAAAACTTGCAAGCAAGTATAGATACATATATATCACTAAAACATCTGAATAATAATACATGAATCGTGGTATGGACACAACCATCCAGAGAATGATCATGTAGATGGATCCAAGGCATGGGCGCAGCCATCCAACAGAAATCATTATAATGAAACCAAGGTATGGTCGTAGCCACGCAATAATGAGAAGGATCACATATAACAACTCATAGTATGGTTGCAGCCATCCATCTGAAAGAGACATGTATATCAACATGAACATTTCACATCGCCTTGCAACCTGGACTTGTGTAATATTAGCCTAGGGTCTTGCGCTCCAAATTACCCAATCAAAGTACAAATCCTAACATGTGGATGAATGTGTTGAAGTCGAACATGCTAAGAATTCACTTGATTACTGGTCAATGATGCGAACAATAATAAGCACGATAGAAACCACCAATAATGACAATGAATCTCAAGGTACTGGAACACATTTTACAAAATGTAAATAAAGGAACGGATGTCGAACACTTGTGAAATCACCCGATCGAAAGCCAATGATGTGAACTTATCATCGAGTGGGAAAAACTTTCCATTAGGGCATGCAAGCTCTAAGGTACTGGAAGGGAATCTTTGGGCTAGCTTCCTAGATAATGAGCTGAAGTCGACAAGGCATTATTGTGTTTTGAGGCAAAATAGGTCAAAAATACTCAAAAACCCTAATATTTCATGGAAAAATGAATCAAATGTGGCAAAAGTGATTATTTTTTACCATTTACCATTTTACCTTTGTGTGAAGAACTTTTTACCCACTTGTGCCCTAATTCTTTTGGAGTAGATTGCAGGAGATCCAGGAGGTCAATCGCTGAATTGTCAGTTGCAGGTAAGAGCCGAGACCTTAAGCTACATTTTCATACTAATTTTTCCAATTTTTATCAATTTTTTGGGTTTTCACGGTTAGTCCCGAGCGCCACATGAGACTAACAAGTCAAAGTTTCATGCTATTGACTACATGGTGCCCACCATCTTTAACTGAGCAGAAGAAATGAAAATCAACATGAAGTGACAGCTATCAAAAGCTAAGGTGGGACACCTAAGGCAGATTTTCTTTGGTTCTGTGCTAGTAACCTTCTTCTTGGAACGGGTGTCGTTGTTCCAATACCAGCTAACTGAGGTGGATCTACTTAGTACTAGTGCCTCGAGACCCACGGATGGTCTGTTGGAGTGAGTTGATGCCCAGGGTCATGGGGGTCCAACATATGTCGTACAAGCCTGCCTTTTTCTCGTGGCTACGACTACCAATCATCGTACTAGAGGATTGGCTTTATAGCGATATCGACATCTGTGGAGACCCAGATATGCCTCTCCCATAAGGGGAGGATTTTGATGATGGAGGTAAAAACAAACAACATTTTAGTTTTTTGATGTTTTTTATTGTTCTTCAAATATATGTGTTCATGACACTTTGATTTTATGAATGTGGATGTTGGACCAGAATGCCTTGCTAAGATGTCTCCAATTGCCAGGTGTGTCACTCGGTAGTTTGATGTTGCTTCTTATTAGGAGGGGAGCGACAAAGAGGAGGAGATTGCAAGAAATCTCGAGGGTTTGATCCATGGGATTTCAAAGTATGCTCGGATGGGTGATGTCCCTCTCCAGTAACAGAGGCATACGATGGAGTGTCAGATTGGATTTGCCGACTGCTAACTCACGTAGCCCGAGCAGTTACATTTTATCATGAGCATCATGCTATTTAGTGCATAGGTCTAGCTTTCCATATTTTTGAGCATTGCAAGCCACGAATGTATATCAAACGCACATATTATTTTTTTAGGTTTTGATGAATGAGAAACATTACTGGAACACACACACACACACACACACATATGTTGTACTTCTTTTCTTACTATGGTACAAATGTTTTTGCTTTTGAGTTTAACATGTTTCGCAAATGTCTATCCAACACATAATTAGCTAATGCATCTATTAATGTATTCATGTGCCTAGGAATATGATGATAAGTAATGTAATCAAAATTTCTCTCTAGTAGATGAGTACCTAGATACATTCTCAAGATCTGAGGGTTTCTAATGGAATATTTCCCATTGAGTTGAAGAAAAACAAGCTAGGAATCAAGGTTGACGACCAATTCCCATATGCCAAGAGCAATAACTTCTGACAATAATTTGATAACCGCGTTATACTCAGTGATGTTATTAGTTGTTCGACCTAGACAGATACCTTGAAGATCAATCAACTCACCATGGGGCTCATAGATGGCCCATGCCTCAGATGATATATTCCAAGTACTATGGCAATCACCATCAGCTAAACCGACATGATAGGACATTGAAATTTGCAAAGCAGGCAGAAACATAATAAGTAGAAAATCTGCTTGAAAAATACCACACCAAACCACACTGTAAAAAAATGAATGACACACTACTGTACAAAAGTAACCATGCAATATGACCTAAGCATAGTACTTTTTGAGATAAATCTCATTGCGGGGCTTATCTAAGGGATTGCCCTCATAGTCAATGAGCTCATAGACCCCTTTTTGTAATACACATTTAACAATGTAGGGCCATTGCCACATGGGTTCAAACTTTCCTACCCCTAGCTTATCATTAGCCTGATCATACAGAAGAACCAAATCGCCCTCAGAGAAGGCTCGAGGAGAGACAGATTGATCAATGTGAGATTTGACCCGCCTTTTCTATGCTTCAATCCCCAGAGTAGCAAGACAGCGAGTCTCATCAAGTCGTTCTAGGTACAAGAGACACTCTTCTTGGTGTGAGGTCTCAGGGAGAAGTTCGACAGCCAACTTGAGGGTTGGAGTATCGCACTCAATCGGTAAAGTTGCTTCTAGACCATAGATTAGCTAGAATAGTGTGAATCTAGTTGCATCCTTGGTCAGGATTCATATAGTAATATATTAAGTTATATTTTTGGTCATTAATTGTGACAATTAATGACTAAACCAATAAAAAATGAATGACCAAATTTATGACTAAATACACTACTAGATGGTAAAATTGTGGAAACCAATTAATGACTAAGCTAAAAATGATTAAAAGTTGGTCGTGTTCTAAGATACCATAAATTAGCTACTATTGGTCACCGACTAAAAAATGGTCATTTATATGCAAATTTTAGTTGTTTTATTCGTAACTAATTAGCCATTTTGTACTAGTGGCTGAAGCATCACGACGAGGACTTTGTTCACAACTTCAACTTGGCCATTGGCCTGAGGTTAGTACGAGGTTGAGCCATCGTGGCACAAGCCCAATGTAGAGGTCAGCTTAGCCATCATGTAATCTCAAAAATGGGAGCCATGGTTGGTGACAATGGCTTGAGGCACTCGAAACCTAGAAATAACATGATTCAATAGGAATTGAGTTGCCATTTTACCGTCCGTAGAGTATGTAGGCATCGCTTCGGCCCATTTGGTGAAATAGTCCACAACAACGATAATATACCCATGCCCCCCATAAAACGAGGGTTATAGGTCATATAGTTGATGCCCCATTTGGAGAAAGGACCAACTGTAATAACAGGGTGTAGGTGAGCGGGTGGGGTGTGCATCTTTTGTTGGTAAATTTGGCATTCATGATAATTGCGAATAGTAAGGATGCAATCGTTGAAGATGGAGGGCTAGAAATAACCAACGCGAAGGATTTTTTGAGTAGTAGCATATCCAGACATACCACATGCCCCAGAATGGAATTCATTCAAAACTCTCTCAGCCTCCTCGAGAGTAAGACATCATCCAAGAACTGAAT
Organism: Pinus taeda; assembly: GCA_000404065.3. Lineage (NCBI taxonomy): Eukaryota > Viridiplantae > Streptophyta > Pinopsida > Pinales > Pinaceae > Pinus > Pinus taeda. The sequence goes on along the minus strand of APFE031282043.1, from coordinate 8,936 downwards.
CGACACCGACACGGTATAACGTATCTCTAATAATATGATAGGGTTGGGATTGATGTCGAACGCGTGAACGATCATCCTAGGTCCACATAGACCGAAATTCGGACATCTAGAGATACACTATGATATCATTGTACCACGAGTCAAGGGTGCTAATAAGGAAAAGAGTCTTGTCTAGGAGCTTCTCATTAGCACTAGCAGGAAGAGACGCAGAAGGAAGGGAGAAAATTAACTCGATGAAAACCAATTATTTCTTAGATTTGGTAGTAGTGAACACCAAATCAAATTCTTGGAGGATAACAATCTACTTCGAATATTTCCCCCCAGAAATTGATGAGTCAGGATGTAGGTCATGGGGTTGCATTCCGAAATCACAGTGGTAGTGCGTAAGAGAATGTAGTGCCAAAAGCATTGAACATCCTATACGACAACCAAAGCCAACTTCTCAACTTGAGCATAATGCGTCTCAGTATTGAGGATGTTGCGACTGAGGTAATAAATAACATTTTCATTTCCTTCATTATCATCCTGTACTAGTACCATGATGATAGTACTAGAGGATGCAGCTAGATAAAGGAAGTAATCCCGATGATAGTTCGGAGGATGCAACAAAGGAGCATTAATGAGGATAGTCTTTAGGTCATCGAAAGACTTTTGAGCGACCTCATCCCAGACAAATGGGGTTCCTTGCTTGAGCAATGAAGATGGAGGGGATAAATTAACTAGGGCCTTGAATTTAAGATGATCAAGGCGAATGCATTCCTTAGAGACAATAAAGTCGACGAGTTGTCCAGATTCGACGTATAAGATACATTTATGCGGATTCAATCGAATGTTATAGTGTCTACAGTGAAGGAAAATTTGACGGAGATGATCAGGGTGATCATGGCACTTACGAGAATGAGTGGGAAGGTCATCCACGTGAGGCTGAACGATGTTTCGAATGTCATGGAACACATAAGACATCGCTCTCTGAAATGTAGCCCCAACATTCTTAAGACCAAAAGGGAGATTTTTGTACACGAAAGTACCCCAAGGGTAGATAAACGCTGTCTTTTCTTGGTATGCCGGTGCAATGTTAATTTGGTTGTAATCGGAAAAACTATCTATAAAGGAAAAAATTTCACTCCCAGCACATTCATCAATGATCTAATCGATGAAGGGAGTGGATAGTTGTCTTTCAGACAGGCACGATTGAGATCACGGTAATCAATGAAAATGCGAATAGTACCTTGTTTCTTTATCACCAGTAAAATATTTGACACCCACTTTGTTAGAGGGATCAAATAAATAAAGCTTTGAGAATTTTTTCAACTTCACCCTTGATGGCGACCACTTTTCTAGGGTGCACTAGGCGAAGATGTTGGCCAACGGGCTTCACATGAGGGTAAGTCGGTATTTCGTGCACGACTATACTTGGGTAAATGTCGGGAATTGCTTCGTATGACCATGCAAACACATCGTGGAACTCTTGGAACAGATGAGTATAGAGCTTGATCTCGTCTAGAGAACAAGTTACCTTGATATGTACATTTTCAATGATACCAGGCTTGACAGGAATATCAATTGGCATCATTTGGGTAATGTTAACCATGTTTCCTTCTAACCAAACTTCATGAGCCATGATCAACATCTGAAGTGGTAGGGAGGGGAACTGAGAAGAGAACTCCTTCAGATAAGTAGACATGACTGTCAAGCTAGGCAGGAATGGGGAACGATGATGAGTGTCATTTAAGGTGTTTCCTCCAGAGACATTACTTCCATGATACTCTCATTAGAAAGAAAAGTCTCGGCTAAGGGATCAGGAGATTCCAAAGAACCAAGCCATGGGGATTGAGAATATGAATCGAGAGATGTCCTCGACACAGAAATATCAGAGGATATAGAACTTGAGGCTGAAACAATTTCCACCTAATTGATTTCGACCAAACTTAGTGGCATAACCTCGCCCCATGTATCAACAAGATCTGGTGAAAGTATGACCCAAGGATCAGATTTGACCGAGATCATGTTGATAGAGGCAACATGAGGAGGTGGGAAGCCCTTCCCCAACACTCTCATAAGGAGCACCCATGTGCTTGACATGCAAAACATTGCCATCGGAGGAGGAAGAGGCAAAGGACAATTGGTCGATTGTGACTATCTTCCCTTGATGGCGAAAACGAATCACGTGGAATAGGGAGGAGGCTACAACATGCATGGCATGGGTCAAAATCTATCCGAGTAGAAGATTATAATTGAGATTAGCGTCAACTATCTCTACTTCAGCATGTACTGTCTTGCCCTCCAAAGTAGTGGCAAGGTTGGGTAGGACACTGAATGGTCACGAATCACACCCGTCAAAAGCTTCCAAGGTGTTAGGGGACTGGTTCAGATTAGGAGAACCAATTGCCTTCCAACAAGTGGCTGACATGATGCAGGTAGAGGCACCTTCATCGATGACAGTCCTATGAATGTTTTTCTCATTGATGATTACCTAAATGAGAAAGGAAATCTGATGAGGAAGACGCAGAACATGGTTTTATAAATCAAAGCATATAATATTTGAATCAGTAGGATCAATACCTGCAATAGCCTATAGTAATGATTTCCCATGAGACGAGTAGCTTTGTAGTACCTTGAGAGTAGACATAGATGATGGCGCCTGAGCCAAATCCTCAACAATATTATAGTGCTGAGTAGCTCGAGCATTGGGATTGTACAAGGACTTTCGTAGCACACCTCGAGAAGGTGGTCGAATGATGGAATGAGGGTTTGGTCGCTCTAAATGAAGAGGACCAAAAATTGACGGGGTAGAAGAATAAGGGGTACCTTCTTTTTCTTTGCCTACTATCAGGGCATGAGTTTGATAATATTTTGATATAATAGCCACATTAATGGGTGTAGTCATCATGAACACTTGTGAACCCGAGGAAACAAAGGACTGAGGTTGGTCTACCATTTGGGTCTGCTGGGATGGAAACAACTCTTTTAGGACAATTGGGGTCCCTTTGAGCAAATGAATAACTTTGGATCCTCTACGATAATCCTTAGTATAATGATCCTCCTCACAAATGAGGCATTGATACTTAGGCTTCCATTGAGAAGCATCACTAGTAGAGGACTTAGGACGACCCTATTTTGGGGCATCGACTTTACCCTTGCCTTTTCTTTTTTTCTTACCTTTCGAGGATTTGTCCTCTGTAGTAGAATAAATAGCGTGTACCTATGAGGTTTTACCAGGGCTAGATGGATTACGAGAAGACTCATTGGAAGTAGTGTTGGAGATCGACTTCTGTTTGGAAGAATATTTTGCAGGGTTCTAAGTCACTGAACCAATTACTCCATCAACAGGAGGGCCAGTAGGAGAGTTATATGTCATCAAATCAGATGATGGTCTAGGCGCATCGGGTAACACATCATATAATGTTCCAGACTTTGAATAGACAAGGTCTAGATACTGGGCATGTGCGATGGATTGTTCCTCATTGACACATCCTCCGATAGCTATGTCCTCAGCAATTTTGTTGACGAAGGATTTGGTGAACCATTCTATCAACAACTGATTAACAATATCAAACTTAATCAGGTGATGCCTACACCTCCATTCATGGATATGATCAGAGATATGGGTTGCAGTGTCTTGCTTGAGCAGCATTAGCAGATGGGTGTCAGTTTCATAGACCGACAATTGGAAATGTGTGAGAAAGGCCATGGCATGAGTGTTAAAGTCATGATAGGTATTCTGAGGGAGCTCGATATACCACTTGCCCTAGCTCCTGTAAGAGCATTGGAAAAAACAAAGAAGAATGGAATCATCAACGTAGGAATTCGAGGAGCACGAGAGGTGATATGTCATCACGTGGGCTTGAGGGTCCTCTTTTCCTTTTCCTTCAAACTTCGAACAATCAATCAAAATATTGGAAGGGACCGGAGGCCAGCATGGAAAATGAAGAATTGGATTTTTCGTAAGTCAAGACACATGTGGAAACTCTAGTGTAGCCAAGAACAACAATTGAGTATTAAAAGTCATTGGAGGTCGATAAGAGGGTCCAACCAGAGGAGCCCATCCCTGCTGGTAAGGATTTTGTCCCCATAGTGGAGGGTTTTGTCCATATGGTATTTGAATTTGTCCCCAATATCGGTTTCCTTGCTCGTAGGGAGGATTTTGACCTTGAAAACCTTGAAACTCTCTAGCCATAGGTTGTTGGAAAGCAACATATTGGTTAAACGGCTGTTGAGCCTATTGACCTTGGACATATGGATGTTGCACCTTTTGTCCTTGGACATACGGGTTTTGAACCTATTGCCCCTGGACATAAGGATTTAAGACCTGCTGCCCTTGGACAAAAGGATTTTGAACCTGTTGCCCTTGGACATTAGGATTTTGGGCCTGCTGCTACAAGAATTGACCCTGACCTTGTCCTTGCAAGGGTTGACCCTGTTGATATGAGTATAAGGGTTTTTGCTGCTCGAGTTGGCTTTGCTGCTATAAGGGTTAACCTTGCTGCAGCAAAGGTTGTCCCTGCGGCTGCAGATGTTGGCCTTGTGAATACATAGGCTGGGAGGTTTGTTGAACATACTACATCTACGACTGCATGGTTTTCTACAATTGTTGCAAGGGTTGACCCTGCAACTATTGCAGTTCTCCTTGTTGCAGCATCACTTGTCCCTGCTGCTACATGGATGGCCCCGGTTGTAACAAAGGTTTCCTTTGTTGCTGCAGAGGCTATCCTTGCTGCTGAAAGGGTACTTGAACAGTTCCCGAATTGATACCTTGAAAATTTTTGAATTGTATCTAGCCATAGCCACCAGGAATGGTGGATGGACCAAGCTGAACATATTATCCAGGGTGAAGGGTGTAAGGCAGATTGACCATTCCTTGGGAACCATATGGAACATAAGGAGTTTGGTACTAAACATGAGCCTCATAAGGCTACTGATACTAGAAATTTCTTGACCCAGATGGACCAATGAGATTTTGGACCTGTTGGTACTGGACATTGCTTGACCCAGCAGGACCAGTAGGGTTTTGAATAGCATCAGGGGAAGGTTGGTTCATCCCAGCCATGTGAGATTGTGAGCCACTCACGTTGGTTATGCCTAACACCATAGAAACATTCAGATTCTACCCCCTAGGCTGCACAACCTCTCTACTTACTGGAGGGATTAACGAACTCAGAGAGACATGACTCGAGACCATCGGTTGAACCAGACAGGTTACTTGGACCGATGAGAAAATAGGATTCAGAATGGTAGGTTGCACTGGGATTGAAGTAACTGTAGAAATCACCATCTATTGGGAGGTCGGGTTCTGAAGGAACGGACCTGTGGTAGGCATAGTGCCAAATGCCCAAATAGGGTTATGATAAAGTGATGATGCACTAGGTGTAATTGAGAGAAACTGTGCTAAAGTCACATAATTAGGTGGAAAATCTCGATAAACATTGATGGGAATGCTTCTCATGTAGGGGAAACCTTCAGGTGGAAAAGGATATTCTTCCTCTTCGACAGTGTATGGAGTGGAGACCTTCGAGTGAGCTGGAGAGGAAACTTAAATTTTGCCTTTAGATTTGATAGGTGGAAACAAGTGATGATGATGGCCAAAGATGTTCGAGGGGATAATTCCAAAGGAGTACCCAGCTGATCGTATAGAGTGTATGGATTCTACGGTGATATCACAATAGGATTGAACAAAGGATGCAGAGGACAAACAACCAGTTCAAGCTGACCTTTAATAGTCGTCAAAACTCTCAAGAGTCTAGACAGGATTGTTTGAAGAATCCAGGCCAGTATCAGAAAGTGACCTAGTATCCGAGGGAGGTGGAGGACGAGATGACAAAGGTTGAAGACTCAGAACAATTTCGAGTTCAACATCTTAGTCCTCAAGTTACTGCAGTGATTCAGGAAATGGCTCCTTTGACAATCTTTTAGATGGAGGAGAGGAAGAGGAACTAGGTGAACCAGATGGTTCAACCACGATGACTTCATCTCAAATAACAAGAAAAGAGAGATAAATTTTGAGGCTTTAAAAATGTACTTTAAGGAATACTCATGATTTGGTCTAGAAACGACTAACAGGGATGTTATGAGATTGTGGGCAACAATTTTTTAAGACGCATAAACAAACTGGTGCTCCTTCATGTTTTAAGACTCAAGAAAGAAACAAAGATGACTCTATCACTTTCATTTTGAAACGAGCTCAAAAGGACAAGTGCTCAGATGGTCTTTTAAGTTTAATGAGTCAAAAATATCAAATGAGTACTGAGGATGATCTAGGTAAAAAGGACTACCAAGTAACCGTGAACTGCAGAATACCTCCTGGCTATTAGATATTATTAAAATGATTAATTTTTTTAATAGTTAATAAATTACAAAATTAAAATTAATTAAATTCTTTTAATAGTTACTAAGAATTAATATATATAATATATTTATTTATGTATATATATCTATATATATATCTTAATATGAATTAAAAATTAATTAAATTTCAACTTAAAAATATATAATAATTAATAAACAATTATGAAAATTATTCTATATATATAATCATTAAAATATTTAAATTAATTAGATATCAAAACCATACCGTACTATATATATAGAGTGTAAAGAAATTAGATATTATCTTCTCTAAATTTATGAAATTAAAAAAGTTTAATTTTTATAATTATAATAACAAGAATAAAAATATTATTTTTTAATATTGATTAAATAAAAAATAATGTAAAATAATATTTATATTTTTTTATATATAATTGAAATTACTAAATTTTATTAAAATATTTTTTTTAATACTTTTTAATTGCAATAAAGACAATTCCACAAGATGGTAAGAAAAAAAATGAGACCTTTGTAATGAACACTAAATTATACGACATATTGTCCATTTTTAAAGTGGCATAACCATGATATTTCCATAAATGAGACACACCAAAGGAGCGAACCGATAATGTAAAAGTAACCACAAGTACATGTAGATCTGGAAGAGAAGAACAGACATGAAATGCTTCTCATAGCACCCTCAAGTATGAGCCTCGCTTGCCATAAGATCTGTAATTGGATGGTCATCAATGTACTCATATATCCAAAGTGACTAATACTAAAAATACCAAAACCAATACCTAAACTGACATAAAAAATTTCATGAATGACATGGACATGATAGTGAAAATAGGAAGTCATGGACATACATAATACTGGAAATGTTGAGCATCTCAATACTACAAACAATCCAAAGGTACCATCTCGAGTCCGGTAGCCATGACTAATCAAAAATGAATAACACTGAAAATACCTTAAATTTATAGAAATATAATTCAAATTTCTCCATGACAATGTAATCCCAAAACACGCACCAGTAACCTTCAGACTAATCTGATTAACTAAACCAAGTTGAAATCGTCATAATGAAACCATACCTCGAGATGGATGACTAGAATTGAAGCAAAAAGAAGACCAACGAAAGTTAATCCTAATTAGAGAAGATAATTGTCAAGTATTGTGCATTGTCCATTGGAGGATTAGTGTGATCGCCAAGCAAATCAGTGAGGTCACCTAAAGCTGAATCCAACACAAGAAAACTTTCAACCCTGGTTAATAACGAATCCATAATATAAACATAATTGTTTATTCATGAGCATTTGTTTAGTGTCTTCAAGTGAAAAAAATACATTATAATTCTCGAACTACTTAATCCTTAAAAATTAAATGCAACAAGGTATCCATTTGTTGGTGAAGAGCTAAGAAATTTAAGAAATGAAGCCTAAGTTTCCTGAATCTACCAAGAACAGGGACCTTATTAATATCTTCACCAACAATATTTGAATCTGAGTGATATGGATGTTCAATAGACTATAACTCCAACAAGAGAATTCCTTTTTCACTTCTAAGGGAATCACATTGAAAAAAGTCTCAACTAAATCATAAGTAAAAGAATGAATACATTTATGCTCAACAATAACCAAGTCGCCCCCTTATGCTCAACATTCACTCATGAGGAGGCATAACCACAATGACAAAATAACAAATAGGACCACTCAAAGACCCTTTACTTGCGAAGCAAGATGAAGAGAAAAACATTGATCTTGAAACCCTGACTAAAAGATTAGTAGGTCGTGACCACTAGCCACACCAGAGGACTAAACCCCAACAAATTATCAAATTCCCCACAACAAAAAGACATAAAACATTATAATCCCCAATACCTTATTAGAGATATTGACACAAACAAAGGGCAAGAGAAAAAAAAATACTCTGACCAAGAGCAAGGGTGAATCCAATGCTTAAAAAACTCAGAAACACTAGCAAGGCGAAAGCAAACACTAGCATATGTAACCCGTACTTTGCAAAGTTGAAGGATAACGATAATGACATACATATGCAACCAATGAAAACGACCTAGAGCAAAGATAACCTAATTGATAAAACTATGACCTATGTAGAGATAACAAGCTCCAACCTTTGACATAATTCAGAACCAAAAAATGGGAGAAAAGTACCTCCAAACTTGCTACCGAAGGCCTAGACTCAAATCGAAGTAGAAACCCAAACTTTGCAACCACACAACAATAAACACAACACAATGTGGACTCAATTCGAATGAAAAACACAAACAATACATCCATGCAACAAGAAACAACACACAACAACCACAAAAGAATCCAAAGGAAGGAGGTTGAGGATAACTCCTCACCTCCAATCCCACAGTTCACGTACTTTGGCCACCCTAGTGTCATTAACATGCATTTAAAATGATGAGGCTGATATCGTTCAAACCCAAAACCATCAAATGGTGATTGCCATGCCTCACCCAAATTGTGACACATGTTATCTATTCTGCATTTCATACAACGAAACTCCCTATCTACCCACATAACGACACCATCGGAGAAAATAAATTATAAAATTAAAACAAATATTAGTAAAAATGTAATATGAAAACTATTTATATATTT
>APFE031282042.1:4320-30340 GCA_000404065.3 Pinus taeda | reverse complement strand
CCCTAGTTTGTCTGGAGCAGATTGCGAGAGGGAGGTCAATTGACGAGCTGTCAGTTCCAGGTAATAGCGGAAGTCCTGAACTCCATTTTCACACCATTCATTTATGTTTTTAGCCATTTTTTTAGATTGTTTGGGAGGTTTTTGAGAAAAAATTTCACCCTCGGTCGGCGCGATTCCCAGGCACGAGATCGCGCCAGCCGAGGGTGATTTGCATAACCATCCGCGCCGACCGATGCAATTATTTCTAAAATAGGCGTGCTGACACCGAGGATAGGGAAAAATCATTTTTTCTCAAGAACTGACCGTTAAAATTTAAATTTTATGTGTCAAAATTGATCATTGACTTAAATAAATGGCTTTTGTAGGAGAGAAATTGTCGAAAATGGTGGATTGGAAGGAAAGAGAACACGAAGATGTTGACACCCAAGCATTGAATGATCCAAATTTCCTAGAGGCTTTGAGGGCTTGTGAGTTCCTCAAATTTTTCCTTACCCCAGGGATGCGGGCCCAACTTGAGTTGCTTCGATACTTGATAAGCCTTTGGGACATCAATCGTGAAACTTTTGTCATTGGGGATCAAGAGTTGGAGTTGAAAACTTCAAACATATACTTCATCACTGAACTGTCTCGCGGAGGTGACCTAGTGAACTTGTATGGGTCACGTCCGGTCGGGGCAAGGATATCTTCCCTGCTTGCCGAGAATTATCATGAGGCCCTGAAATCCAAGAGTGGGAAGATAGAGATTTCCAGTGTGCAGGATCTAACACTGAGGGTGCTTCTGTTGACCATTAACAGAGTGGCGCGGTCCCAGGCAAAGCATGAGAATAACAAGTTGAAGTTCCTTTATGCTATTGACTGCACAACTCCCACGGTCTTGAACTGGGCAGAGGCCATGAAGATGAACATCAAGCGCTAGTTGTCCAAGGCCAAGGCAGGGAATCTGAAGCAATTTGGCTTTGGATCAGTACTTGTGACCTTTTTCCTGGAACAAGTGCCAGTGTTCCAGTATCAGTTGACTGAGGTTGATCCTCCTGCGCCACGCGATCTACGGATGGCCCGTTGGAGTTGTTTGATTCCCAGGATCATTGGGTGTCAGCATATGTCATACCGACCGGCATTCTTCTCACTACGACGACAGAAGATCATTCTGGAGGACTGACCGTACAACAACACTGATTTCTGTGGAGACCTAGATATGCCCTTACCAGATGGAGAGGACTTCGATGATGAAGGTAAAAAATCAAATTTTTGATTTTGATGTTTTTTAATTGTTTTAGGTATATGCATGCTTATAACATTTCACTTGTCTATGCAAATGTTGGACCAGAGTGGCCAGCCGGGATGTCCCTGATAGCCAGGCGCGTCCCCCGTCCTATTGATGTTGTCGCCCCTTATCAGGAAGGGAGCGATAATGAGGAAGAGATCGTGAGGAACCTCGAGGGGTTGAATCATGGTATCCCAGAGTATGTTCGGATAAGAGACATACCCCGGTGGTACCAGAGGCAGACAGTGGGAGTCTCAAATCGGATCCATCGATTGCTAAGTCGTCTTGCATGAGTAGTCTCGTGCTATCATGACCACCATGATGAGTAGTTCCTAGGTCTAGCACTTACATATTTTTTGAGGACTGCGTGCCACAACCGCATCTTTAGACCTTCCCTGATTCCTGCGTGTGTCCTTCCTTTCCAGTCGTAAAGGAAAGAGTCTTTCGTGTGTCCTTGAAGGTGGGGAGAGCGGGCCCGGGCTTGTGACACCGGGGATGGGCTATGGATCTGGTCGAAGGCCGTTGGATTCATGGGGTGCCTGATGAACTCGTGGGTTGGTTCTCAATGTGTTCGGGTTTCCCTGCTGGCTGATCCTTGCGAATGGACTTGGAAAAAGGTAGACTGGCTGTAGATGCGCTTTTGGACGGATATAGCTGCTTTGGTTGGATCAACGGATTTGGAGTCAGCGAGGTAAAGCACTGAGTCAACGAGTGCAAGGTAAACAAGGGGTTCTGCTACTAAGTTCCTATATTTTCCTGGTTCTCTCTATTCACTCTAATTTCTCCTAGAAAAAGCCCCTGCCATAGGCGGTACGAGGTTTGCGAGCCGCCGATGTTATCATAGACACACATATTATTTTTTAGGGTTTTGATGTATCAAACATTCACACACACACACACACACACACACACACACACACACACACACACACACACACACACACACACACACATATGTCGCATTTTCTTGTCTATTATGGTACAAATGGTTTGTCTTATCTTTTACATGTTTTGTAAATGTCTATCCAACACGTAATTTGCTAATGCATCTGCCAATGTATTCATGTGTCTAGGAATATGATGATATGTAATATAATCAAAATGTCTTTCCAATAGACGGATACAGAGATACATTCATAATATTTGAGGGTTCTTGACAGAATATTACCCGTTGAGTTGAAGGACGACAAGCTGTGAATACAGGTTGACAACCAATTCCCTGATGCCCAGGGCAATGGCTTCTGACAACAGTTCGATGACCGCACTATATTCAACAATGTTGTTGGTTGTACGATCCAGGCAGATACCTTGAAGGTCAATCAACTCACCGTTAGGGTTATAGATAGCCCATGCTGCGGATGATAGGTTCCGGGTACTTCAGCAAGCACCATCGGTGAAACTAACATGTGGAGTTACAAACATCTGCAAAGCAAGAGAAGCATAGTAAATAGGAAAGCTGTTTGAAAACTATCACACAAAACCACACTATACAAAAATAAATCACACATTAATGTACATAAGTAACCATGCAAGATGACCTAAGCATAGTACTTTTTGAGGTAAAGCCCGTTTCGAGGCTTACCAAGAGGATTTCATTCATAATCAATAAGCTCATAGGCTCCTTTCTACAAAACATGTTTTACAGTATAGGGTCCATGCCACATAGGTTCGAACTTGCTTGCCCCTAGCTTATCGTTAGCTTGGTCGTATAGCAGGACCAAATCACCCTCAGAGAAAGCACGAGGGGAGACCGATTGATTGAAATGGGATTTGACCCATTTCTTTTGGGCTTCGATGACCAAGGTAGCGAGACGATGAGTCTTGTCTAGTCATTTTAAATATAAGAGGTGTTCCTCTTGAGGTGATGTTTTAGGGAGGAGTTCAACAACTAACTTGAGCAAAGGAATCTCACATTCGATTGGTAATGTTGCTTCTAGATGATAGACCAGTTGGAAAGGTGTGAAACTAGTGGTGTCTTTGGTTGAAGTTCGGTAAGCCCACAGAGCTGAAAAAAGCATAATATGCCAATTTGATTTGTGCATCCCAATAGTACGCTAAAGCATGGTGACCAAAACCTTGTTCACGGCTTCAACTTAGCCATTGGCTTGGGGGTAATATGGGGTCGAGCCGTTGTGGTGCAAGCCCAATGCAGATGTTAGTTATGCCATCCTATAATCTCTGAAATGGGAGCCATGGTCTATGGAAATGGTGTGGGGTATGTAAAACTTGGAAATAACATGGTTAAAAAGGAATTGAGTTGTCACCTTACCATCTGCAGAATATGTAGGCATCGCTTCGGCCCATTTGGTGAAATAATCCACAACGACGATAATATAGCCATCCCCCCTAACCGAACGAGGGTTACATGTCATATAATCGATGCCCCATTTGGAAAACAGACCAACGGTAATGACAGGGTGTAGGTGATCGGGTGGGGCATGCATCTTGCGTTGGTAGATTTGGCATTCGTGACACTTGTGGACAGCAAGAATGCAGTCTTTGAAGATGGATGGCCAGAAGTAACCAACGCGAAGGATTTTCTGAGCTGTAGCATAACCAGACATATGACCACCACATGCCCCTGAATGTCAATCATTGAGAGCTCTTTCAACTTTCTCGATCGTGAGGCATCGGATAAGAACAAAATCAACATCGACATGGTATAAAGTGTCGCCAATAATATGGTAAGGTTGGGAATGATGCCGAATCCTTTGACGATCATACTTGGTCAGCGCGGACTGGAATGTGGAGGTTTGGAGATACATGATGATATCACCATACCATGGATCAAGGGTGCTAATCAGGAACAGGGTCTCATCTGGAAGCTATTCATCTGCACCAGTAGGGAGAGCTTTGGAGGGAAGGTAACAAATCAATTCAGCGAAAACAAGTGACTTCTTAGATTTGGCTGTAGTGAAGACCAAATCGAATTCTTGCTGGATAACGATCCATTTAGAATACTTTCCCCCCAACAACTGACGAGTCAGCTTATAGGTCATAGGGTTGCATTCAGAAATCACTGTAGCTGTACGTAAAAGAATATAGTGCTGAAAACGTTGAACAACTTGAACAGTGGCCAAAGCCAACTTCTTGACATGTGCATAACGCGTTTCCGTGTCGAGGAGATTTCGACTAAGGTAGTAGATCACATGTTCATCACCTTTTTCGTTGTCTTGAACCAACACCATAGAAATGGTGCTAGGGGTTGCGGCTAGGTAAATAAGTAATCTTGATAATAGTCTGGTGGATGCAACAGAGGAGAATTTATGAGGACAACCTTAAGATCATCAAAAGATTTTTGGGCTACCTCGTCCCATGCAAAGGGTGTTCCTTGTTTGAGCAACCGGGTAAATCTTGTAGTTAGCCTGACGTAGCTAGGTATAAAACGACGGAGAAAGTTGGCCCTTCCTTGCAGGCTTTGGAGTTGGTACAGTAAAGATGGAGGGGGTAAATTTACAATGGCCTCGACTTTTAGTGGATCAAGGCGAATCCCGTCCTTAGAAACGATGAAGCCAAGGAGTCGTCTTGATTCCACGCAGAAAACACATTTGTGTGGATCTAACCGAATGTTATACTGCCTGCAGTGTAGAAAAATTTACCGAAGATGGTCTAGGTGATCTCGGTGCTTACGGGAATGGGCAGGAAGGTCATCCAAGTAAGGCTGGAATCATGAAACGCATAGGACATTGCCTGTTGAAATGTGGCTCCAACATTTTTGAGGTCGAAAGGGAGATTCTTGTACGCGAACATATCCCATGGGCAGATAAAGGTTGTCTTCTCTTGGTCGGCCGGTGCGATATTAATCTGGTTATAACCATAAAAACCATCCATAGAGGAAACAATATCGCTCTCGGCACATTCATCAATGATTTGATCAATGAAGGGAGTAGGATAGTTTTCTTTAGGATAGGCACAATTAAGATCTTGATAATCCACGCAAACGCGGATCGTGCCTTGTTTTTTAGTCACCGAGACAATATTGGACACCCAGTTTGTAAGGGGGATGGGATAAATGAACCCATCTTTGAGAAGCTTTTAAACTTCACCCTTAGTAGCAACGACCTTCATAGGGTGCATCGGGCGAAGCCATTGGCGAACGGGCTTCGCATGTGGATACGTTGGTATTTCATGCACCACAATGCTAGGATCGATTGTAGGCATCTCTTCATAAGACGATGCAAACACATCACATAATTCCTGAAAAAGACGAGTATATGTCTTGATCTCATCTGGAGAAGAAGATACCCCAATATGAACGTTTTCAATGACACTGGGTTTGATAGAAATGTCAATCAGCATCATTTGGGTAATATTACATAAATTTCCTTCTGACCATACTTCATGAGTAACAGTTGGTGGTCGAAATGGAGAAGAGGACTCTTCGAAAGCGGTAGACATGACCATCAGGTGAGGCAGGAATGAGGAGCGATGATGGGTATCGATCCATAGCGGTTCCTCGAGAGACATGATTTCCATGATACCTTCATCGATGAGGAAGGTCTCGGCTAAGGGATCAGATGATTCAAAAATTCCAAGTCAGGGGGATTGAGAGTACATATCGAGAGAGGTCTTCAACATATGAGAATCAGAGGATGTAGAGCTCGAAGCCGAAACAATTTCCACGTAATTGACTTCGGTAGGACTAAGCGGCAGGACATCGCCCCAAGTATCAATAAGATCTGGTGCAGGTATGACCCAGGGATCAGATTTTACTGAGACCATGTTGACAAAGGCAACATGAGGAGGTGGGAGTGGAAAAATTCCCATTAAGGCAGAATCTTTGAAGAGACCTGCCCCCACACTCTTATAGGGAGCACTAGAGTGCTTGACGTAGGGAACGTTGCCATCCAACGAGGAAGAGGCAAAGAAAGACATATGTTCAACGGTGACAATCTTCCCTTGATGAGGAAAACGAATCACGTGAAACAAAGAGGAGGTCAGGACATGCATGGCATGAGTCCAAATTCGATTGAGTAGAAGATTATAATTGAGATTGACATCAAAAATCTCTACTTCGACTTGCACTGTCTTGCCTTCCAGGGTGATGGCGAGGTTGGGTAAGACACCGAAGGGTTGTGAATTGCACCCATCGAAAGCTTCCAAAGTGTTCGGAGACTGTTTTAGTGAAGGGGAACCAATAGCCTTCCAACATGCAGTTGACATGATGCACATGGAAGCACCTTCATCAATGATAGTGTGGTGAATGGTCTTCTCGTTAATGATTACCTGAATAAGAAAGGCAATCTGATGAGGGAGCTGCGGAAAATGGTTCTCCAGATTGAAACAGATCAAATTAGAATTGGTGGGATCGATGCCCCTGATAGTTGGCAGCAAAGATTTCCGCTACAATGGGAAGCTTTGGAGTACCTCGAGTGCCGACAGGGCTGATGACACTTGAGCCAAATCTTCAACAATATTGTATTGCTGAGCGGCTCGGGCATTGGTATTATACGAGGATTTCCACAGCACACCTCGAGAGGGTGGCCGTGTAGCAGAATCAAGGTTAGGGCGCTTGATTTGCAGAGGGCCAGAACTCGGGGTAGAAGAAGAAGGTGCAACTTATTTTTCTTTCCCCGCTGTTGGAGCTGGAGTTTGATAATCTTTTGATCGGGTAGCCACATTATGAACACTTGAGATCCAGAGGAAGCAGATCGGGGTTGGTCTACCATCTGAGTCTGTTGAGACAGAAAAGGCTCTTTAAGGACGACAGGGGTCCCTTTGAGCAGGCGACTAACTTTAGATCGTCATGGACAATCCTTAGTATAGTGATCCTCCTCATAAATGAGGTAGTGATACTTAGGTTTTCATTGCGAAGATTCGCCAGAAGACGATTTGGGAGGACCATGTTTCAGGGCATTGACTTTAGCTTTGCCTTTGCCTTTCTTTTTTCCTTTCAAGGATTTGTCTGTTGCGGTAGACTGGACAACATGGACCTCTGAGGTTTTAGCAGGGCCTTGGGGATTTTGAGATGAACTATTAGGAGCAGCATTCGAGATCGACTTCTGTTTGGAAGAAGTTTTAGCAAGGGCCTGGGATATTGAACCAATAACTCCATCAACGGGAGGGACAACGGGTGACTTTGATGCTGCGGGATCGGATGATGGCCGCAGAGCATTGGGTAACAACTCGTATAAGGTGTCAGACTAGGAGTAAACTAGATCCAAGTAGTGAGCACGAGCGATGGCTTGCTCTTCAGTGACGCATCCACCCATAGCTATATCACGAGCAATTGGGGCTACAAATGATTTGGTAAACCATTCTGTGAGCAACTGATCAACTATCTCGAACTTGATCAGGTGACGTCTACGTCTCCATTCATGGATATGATGAGAGATGTGCATCGCAGTGTCTTGCTTAAGCAATGTGAGCAAACAGGTGCCAGTTTCATAACGAACCAACAGCTGAAAATGTGTGAGGAAAGCCATGGCTAACGAATTGAAGTCATGGAAAGTACTTTGAGGTAGCTCGATGTACCATTTCACTACGGCACCTGTGAGGGTCCATTGGAAAAGATGAAGACGAATGGAATCATCTACATACGAATTCGACAAGCACCAGAGGTGATATGTGATCACATGGGCCTGAGGATCTTCTTTAGCTTTTCCATCAAACTTTGGGCAATCAATTGGTATCTTGGACGACATCGGAGGCCAGTACGACGAATGAAGGATCAGATCATTCATAAGACATGATACATCCGTCAACTCAAGTTTAGCTAAGAAAGGTAGTCGAGAGTTAAAAGGCATGGGCGACCGATAAGCGGGCCCATAAGGAGGAACCCATCCTTGCTGGTAAGGATTTTGGCCCCACAATGGAGGATTTTGGCCATATGGCATCTGAGGCTGCCCCCATTGTGGATTACCTTGACCAAAGGGAGGATTCATACCTTGAATACCTTGAAACGGTCCAGGCACAGGTTGTTGATAGGCAACGTATGGGTTGAAAGGTTGTTGAGCTTGTTGACCTTGGACATACGGATATGGGACCTGCTGTCCTGGGACATAGGGCTATTGAGCCTGTTTCCCCTGAACAAAAGGGTTTAGGACCTATAGTCCTTGGGCATAAGGTTGATACACTTATTGCCCTTGGCCGACATGATTCTGAACCTGTTGACCCTGGACAAGAGGATTATGCACCTGCTGCTGTAGGATTTGACCTTGACCCTGCCCTGCAAGGGTTGACCTTGTTGATACATATACAAGGGTTGCTACTACGCGGTTTGGTTTTGTTGTTATAAGGGTTGAACTTGCGGTTGAAAAATTTGTCCCTGGGTTTGTAGAGGTTGGCACTGCGAGGGTATGGGTTGAGAGGTATGCGGAGCATATTGCATCTACTACTGCGCGACCTGCTGCAAATGTTGGAAGGATTGACCTCGCGATTGTTGCAGGTGACCTTGCTGTGGGATAACTTGCCCTTGCTATTGCGCGGAAAGCCCTTATTGCAACAAAGGTTGCCGTTGCGGTAACAAAGGTTCCCTGGTTATTGTAAAGGTTGTCCTTACTGTTGCAAGGGTACTTGAGCAGTGCCCAAGAAATTATCAAACTGAATCTGGCTATAGCCAGGCTGGATGTACTACCCAGATTGGAGGGTGTAAGGTTGATTAACTAATCCTTGAGAACCATATGGAACGTAAGGATTTTGGTATTGGACCTGAGCCCCATAAGGTTGCTGATACTAAACTTTTCTTGATCCAGACAGACCAACAGGATTTTGAACCTATTGGTACTAGACATTGCTTGATCCAGTAGGGTCAGTAGGGTTATAGATAATACCAGAAGAGGGTTGGTTTATACCAAGCATGTGAGCTTGTCAACTGCTCACAGTAGTGGCACCTGACACCATAGAGACGTTCAGGTTCTGCCCCCCAGGCGGTGGCACAATCTGGCCACTGACTAATGGGCAGAAGAACTGACGGAAACAATCTTTGAAACCACCAGTTGTGACTGACGTGTAACTGGAATTGATGATACAAGAGTATACATAATGGTGGGTTGCACTGGGACTGAAGTAACAGCTGGTTGGGAAGTCGTGTTTGTGACGAACGAACCTGACCTCGGCCTGACGCCTGATGCCCAAACAGGATTACGGTAGAGCGATGAGGCACTAGGTGTGCCTGAAACTAAGTGCCCTAAAGACACATAGCCGGGTGGCAAGCTAGCGGGAATACCCTCTGAATAAGGGAAACCCTCGGGAGGAAACTACAACTGCAATTCTTCCCCTCAACAGTGTGTGGAGTAGAGACTTCGGACTCATCCAGAGAAGTGACTAGAGCATTTCCTTCGGGTTCCATGTATGAAAACAAACGACGACGAATGGCCGAACGTGTACTGGGGGATAGTTCCAAAGGAACAACCAGTTGATCGTACTGATTGTAAGGGCGCTATGGTGATATCTCAACAACTTCAGACAACAGGTTCAGAGGATAGATAACTAGTCCAAGCTGACCGTCAGTGGTCAGCGAGTTCTCTGGAATTTGAACGGGATGATCCGGAGATTCTGGGCCAAGATCAACAGATGACTTGAATTGAAAGTAGGAGGAGGACGAGATGACAATGGTTGAACACTCAAAACAATTGCGAGTTCAACATTTTGGTCCTTAGGTGACTCTGATAACTTAGGAAATGGCTTCTCGAACGATCTTTCAGACGGACGAGAGGAAGAGGAATTGGGTGAACCAAATGGTTCAACCACAATGACCTTGTCTTAGTTGACAGAGCAAATAACTTCAAGGCTTTAAAAATGTCCTTTTAAGGGAACTCATGATTTGGTCAAAAACTAATAGGATGTTTTGGATTGTGGGCAATCAATTATTAAGACGCATAGAAGACTGATGTTCTTTCATTTTTTAAGAGTCAAGAAAGAAACAAAGATGACTCTATCACTTTCGATTGGAAACGAGCTCGAAAGGATAAGTGCTCGAATGATCTTTTAAGTTTAATGAGTCAAAAAGATCAAATGAATACTCTGGATGATCTGGGTAAACAGGACTATTAGCCAACTGTGAACTACAGAATACCTCCTGGCAAACCAAGAAGTACCAACAGACAATCTCCTCGAATGTTGTGTTCAATGTATCACGTTCGCAAGGTGGCCGACTCGGCTTCCTAAGGATAAAAGGATTGTAGCCTAGTGGGGTCTCACGTTATATACTTGACGGTATGGGGAGCACAAATCCGTGCTAGCGCTGTCTAATGCCGAAGCTAACGACAACTGCTAGGTTTACAGACGTCGGAACACGTTTCTAGCCTAGACCTTCTAGATATGATCGTGTTGATGCCTCTAAAATCGTTGCATCAACATCGGGGAAAACCACTCAGTCTAGACCTTAGTGCAGCTCCTTTTCCGTTTGGTGTGGTGGCTCTGACTGGATGTAATGGGACCAGTTTCCAGTGATATATGAGTTGATGGGCGATTGGTTTATAATGTATAACGAGGATGATAAGTGCATTATTCTACAGTGCAAAATATACAAAGATAACTAATCTATCCTGGGTATTCTTCTAATAACACAATTCTTGATTGTTTCTATTGACAAATAACCATAAAGATGACTTATTCATAAAATAGAAATATGCATTCATATGATGATTACTTTGTTTAATTAATTAAACAAAGTAATAATAAAAACATTATCGCATTGATCATAATATATCACTGACATATATATTCAAAAGATGACAATTCTGAAACATTCAAAAGTGACAAGTTAAAGAATTGCTTTAAAAAAACGTATATACATATCAATAATAACAAAGTTGATAAATGCTCATTCCTATAGAGAAATAATACAAAAGCATAGATAATAGTACCGTATACATTTGGATATTCTCTGATGTAAATCTCATTCAAATTCTGCTTTCTAATTTGGGAATGCTTTCACAGGACGCAATAGTGCAAATCTCCTAAGAGCCTCTTTGTCAAAATGCAGAACTCTGGTCTAGTCTTTTATAAAAAAATATATATCAGAAGTACAGTAGTGCAACCTATGAGTTAAGTTTTAATACAAAATTGCGGACCTTCTCTAAAAACATGAAAGGGTCTTTAAATACTAATAATAACAACAAACTATGAATGAAAATCACTATGCAATGATATAACTAAAAATACATAAATCTGGTATTTATCTTGAAAATAGCAGTGTTGCGGCAGTCGAATGGATTCACTATATCGTCTCCTTTTCCTGTGATTGCAGTTGACAAATGGAGAGCATAGGATGGATTTCCGGTGGCTGACTCATCCTGGAGTGTAGCTGAGCTGTATAGGTGGCATCAGAGAGTTCGGAGACCATGCAGTTGATTGCATTCGCGAGACACTTCATTGCCATCTGCTGACTATGCAGTTTGACAAGGAAAAACCAGAATGTTTCCCATGTTAGGCTTTGGACGCCTTCGATTAATTTTTCCCTTTGTGTTAGCTCTTGTTTCCAATGTTGTTTCAATAATTTTACCTTTGGGAGTTTACCTGGAGAGCAATCTGTAATCAGATTAGACATATGCAGAGTGTTGTTTATCAATTCAATCAGATTATTTGTTGTGGCTCTGCATCTGGACATGGCCATTTCAGATTTCATTAATTGAGACTCCCATTTGGAAAACAAGATTTCCTTATGTGACTCTTGTATCCTTGGTAGATTGGTAGCTTTCCCTTCTTTTGAATCTTGCCATGATAGAAAATTAGTTAATTTTTCATCTGCCTTATCTAATTCAAGTCTAGCATCCACTGATTTTTCAATCATAGATGCAAAGATATCACATAATGGGGTGTCCAATGATATATTATGACATAGAGTATCCAATTATCGAGACAAAGCCTTGGTTAATTCCAGGGCTTCTGTTCTGAATTCATTTACCTAGGGATATCCTTTGAATCGTTCTATCTGGTCTTTCATTAGCGCAATTTGTTCTTCTTTTGATTTCTTCTCCTGTTCACTCAACATCTGCATTATGCTCAACTCCTGAGACAACTCCTGTTGTTTATGGAGAGTTTGTTCATCAATCCTTTGCTTTTCTAGTTTTTACTACTCTTTCAATTGTGTATTTTGCTGCCTCTGTTCTATCAACTACTGTTCAAGCTGGTCTATTTTTTGTTGTTGTTCTGTCGACTGTGTCTTCAGTTGGATGATTGCCTGGTCTTTTTCCCTCATTAGATGGCTAACCTCTGAGGCCTTATCCATCGTCGCTGCTATATATGCTCCTGCATACTGTGCCAGTTTTTTTAAATATTCGGAGGGATTGACCTCTTCTTTCCGTACCATGTTCATCATCTCTGCCCGAGGACTCAAAAAAGGACTTTGATCAATTTTCCTCTTCTTCCTCTGTCTTTTAACTACAACCCTATGCTTTGGACTGTAGAAGACATCAAGTGGTGGTGTTTCTTCAATTTGCAATACAATATCCTTAGTGGAATTTTCGGGAATAATCTCTATATCTTGCTGAAACCTGGGTGGGCCGCTTGTCCTTCAATTGGAACTGTGTTGACTTCTAGCTTTTGTACTGTAGCCATTTCTGGTGTAGTGAACCCTTGGGATTTATCGGGGTTACTAATGATTGAATCAAACTGTTCCCATTCCTTGATTAACTTGGGATCAATGTTAATATCCGTATCAAGGGGTTCACTAGTTCTTTCCTGCTCCTGCTCCCTTTCTCGTGTCTTTTGTTTCTCAGGAATCTTTTCAATTTCGAGAGTATTCTTACTGATTTGATCTTCACTATGGCTTTGTGGTTGTACCATAGAGGTTGTATTCAATAGGTCCAGAGGTAAGGTTTCCAATCTTTGTGCCCTGAACTTATAAAATTCCTCTAATCCTTCCACTCCCAATTTGATTTTGGCCAAATGTTTGACTTGAGAAAATACTTCTGCTGAAACAAACAAATCATCGTAGCTATCTTTCTCATGATCAAATTTGGCAATTTTTGCCTGAGAAGTAACATTGTAGGCAACTGATCTAGGATCCTACTGCCTTTTTGGGATGGTTGCAAGCTTTAACAACTTTATTTTCTCAGCTTCCTTCTCTGCATGTTTGAAATCATGCAGGGTAAAAGCGCCGCATCGGAGGGGAAATTTTGGCCACATGTGCTTTTTAGAATCCCTAAGAGTCTTTGACATCCCTTCAATTGTTATTTGATATGCTAATTCTCTGGCCAACAATTTATCAGGGATACAGAGAGGGAGAACATGTGGGTTGGCAAGGCTGCCGAAAAAGTCTTATGTAGGTGAAGCTCTCTTCACCAAACCAATTCCCAATTGCAGTTAGGTCGATTGATGCTTCCTCAGATAACCTAGGAGTAGGCTTATTGAATATGGCATAATACATGGGAAGGACAAAACCATGACAAATTCTATACAGGTGGTTTTTGTAATGAGCTTTCCATAGCTCCTTATGATATATGTGAATGGGATTGGGATCCTGCGGAGTCTATTTCCATCCAAGAATGGGGTATTCGGAATTAAAACAGATAGTGTCCATAATATAGGCGCTCATGTAAAACGGAGGTATCACTCGGGTAGATACAACCTTGCTTTTTCTATAGTCAAGTATCTGGTTAGCCATTTTGTCAGACAAGATGGTCGCCCAATCCATAACATAGGAATTGATTGTAGCCTCCATTAATGGTACCATTTCAATAGAAAATTTAGCAGAATCATGGACACCGAAGAGTCTGCATAACATTGCACCAGCTTAACAATAAGGAGAGGCTAATGAATCTACGAAGTACATACTCGATGTTTCATGCTTATGCTTGGTTGGAAAATGCCTCCATTTTCTGATAGGGTTGGATTCGATGGCGTTCTCCTTGGCGAAAGCCTCTAAAAATGCTTTGTTATAACGCTTCCCCAGTTGTGGCAAATGGTACATTTGTTTAATATCTTCTACTTTGAATGACCCAAACATTCTTCCATCAGTTGTGAAGAAAGTTCGATCTGTGGTTTTGATGCTCTCAATAACCCACCTGACCATGTCATTATAAGGTAGCACTTTGGCGCGGTCTGCTATTCTATGCAGATAGGAGTAGGCCAAATCTCTAAGAGTATTCTCTGATTTACTCATACCATTTGTTGTTGCTTCCACCTCGATTTCTTCAGGATCCTCAGCTTCCAGCAAATTGTAGATACTCTCCCAGGATGCTTTGCCTAAACCGAGGCAAGTAGTATCATATATCAACCCTTTCTTAACTGGTTCTTCTTTGGCTACGACAGGGGCCTTGGGTTTCTTGGACTTCTTCATCATCTTCTCTGGATTCATCAACTCAGAGTTGCTCTGCACAAACAATGAAATAACGTAACAGAGAAATAAACCCTCTCAACCAAATATGAAATGAAAAGTGTTATGGTAATTCAAGCATGATAATTGAAATGTAATCAAGTATTACCACGGATGAAATCCTCGAAGGACTCAACCTTAACTACTAAATTAATGACCTCCATAACTATTGACCGTGATAAATAAATGTAATGATTATACGTCACATCATACATATGTGAAATGGTCCTTTTAAACGGATCTTTTGGTTTTCCCGATCAGTGATCAGCGATAAATCCCATCGCAGATTGGGAGGTTCACTGGTCAAGCTTAACGTTTTCCATTGGTAGCCTCGATTGTGATAAAGGTACGGTGTATAATAAGGCGGTGGGATAATTAGCGAATCACTTGATTTTTTCATTTATTATTGCTTTAATGGTTACGTCTGCTAACATACACTTTAACTGCTTTTTCTCGAAAAGCGCACTTTCCTTTATGATATCGGATCGACGAATTTGAAACAGATTTTGCTATGTGTCACATGGTATGTGCGATGGCTGATTGCGATTGTGTTATCACATTGGGGGTTAGGTATGGACCTTTGGGATGCGCCTTTGTTCAAATTTGCGATTTGCGATCTTCGATTGCATTATCGCATTGGAGATTTGCTTATGAGAGCTTCTAAAAAAGGATATGACATATTATATACATTTGTTTTAACAAAAGGTTTTGGATATTATTTCTATTGGATCAGACCTTTTGATAAGGATTTCCATGTGCTATGTGACTAAATCCAAGCATGCGATTATTGTTGAATTATTGAATTTAACTAAGTCTTAAAAAACGGACCCATTTCTATTTAAAGTTTTTCGATAAATTTTTTGAAATGGGGGGTTGTTGTAAAGCACAACAGATCGTTAATGTCAAATGTACCTTAGGTTAATTGAATTCATTTTAGAGTTGATCTTGAGTTAAGTTTCAGTTTTCAGGTCTTAGCGATGCTACTTAAAAAACCTAAAATGCAACTAAATGGGACAAGACCCTTTCAATTCGATGAAATAACTACACTAGAGAGGGTAGAAACTACTCAATCAGATGCAAACAATCAAGCAACTGAAAATGAAATGATTTTCACTACTTCACTTTTTCAAAAAATAGACTAATGAAAAATGCATTCCAATTCTTAATTTCTTGACAAGCACTCATCTATTAGTCCTTTCAAAATGAAAAAAATTCTCTTCCTTTTTCAAAAGCTGATGCAATTCTAGTTTTTTTTAAGAGATGCAAATCATGATGATGCAACCAGCAAGAATTTCATACTTTTCTCATGAAACAACAAAACAAAATTTTCGCATACAATCTTACAATGAATTTTTTTTTCGAGACTATGAGCTCTTCAAGAAGATGAAAACATGAAAAGAGAAGTTCCTTCAGATCAATGAGACACAGACTTTACCGAACACAAGACTGACAATGTAATCTATGCCAGGAAAAAGACGTTCAAACTAGTAAATGAAACTTTTTCAAACTTGTGCAAAAAGAGGTCAAAATCATAAAAAGGACCAAAAAACAAATGCGAGCAAACACACCTACAACCGGAATCGTTAGGTCCACAAGTTTCTGAATGGGTGACTAGCTAGATGCCCTAGTGTCGCTGGCCACTCAATGACTCAATCTATCAAACAAAAAGATGACAAGTCAACAAGCAAGAAAAACCAAATGAAAAGTAGCTTCCTAATCAGGGAGAAAACAGTCAAAAGGGCTCACGGGGTCCAAAACATAAGAGAAGAACACACTGGCCAAGATTGGGGTCTAGCTCTAATCTTCACTTACAGGCATCAGCGCGACTGCCCAACTGACAACAAGTGCCAGAGGCTGGTCGGTGCAACTGTTCCTCTGCAATTCGCGCTAGTCAACGCCACTGTCAGCCGATTAAACACGCTATCCGAAGAAACTAAGAAAAAATAATAAAAAAATAAAAATAGGGACCAGATCTGCTACTATGAATTTTAGAATTAGGTCAGTAGGCAGGAGAAAAGCAACAGAACCAAAGGGAAAACGTGAAACTAGCAAAGTTATCACGAAATCATGAAATCCAAAACAAACAAAAGATGGGATCTCCCCAGCGGGGTCGCCAATTTGTGGTGAAGTAAAATTATAAGTGCAGACATGAACGGATTCCTCTAGCCCGATAAAGGATCTAGCCACAACAGATACATTCTATCGAAGATTTCCTTAGGTTAGAATCAATCAAGAGGGCCTACCTCTTGGTCGCTTATCCTGCTTGATGATGTCCTCGCTTGCTCTCTCCAACAATCTCTCGCTTCATTCTTCAAGCTCCTGAAACATGTAAACAACAACAACAACACACAAAAATAATAATAGTCAAATTGCATTTCAAGCTACTTAATGAGTCAAGAAGCATTAGGACACGAATATGTAATATTACAAAACATGTAGGAAATAAATCGATAATTGCATATATTAATATCAAAGAAGCATTAAGGCATCACAGTCTTCCTCTGACAAGACCATGTTCCCACACACTTCTGCTAGCACTTCATGACGGCTTCAAACAACAATAGTGTAAAGGCTCTTCCCTTTAGGCTTCCCTCCAAACCAAACACACTTCTCCCTCACACAACTAGATGGCTACAACTAGTAATAGCTTGCTTGTCTAATCAAAATAGTATACTCATACTCAGCCAAAACTCTAACTAGCTTGTGCTTGGGAAGAAGGGAGGTTTATATAGGAAATATGGATGGGAGATGGACCCTCTTCTCATGGGAGAAGGACTTATCCCTTGAGGTAGTTCCATCATTATAGGGGAAATGAGCCCAAACTGTCATCCTCGACCCCATCCAGCCAAACCATTTACCAAACTTCCATTACAGAGCTTCTAGAGCTGGAAACTTCGGCTCTAATTTAAAAAAATTTCCATAACAAGACCGGTGCGATTGGAACACAACTTAGTTGCACCGATCAGCGTGGGAAATAGGCTAATCTCTGCACATCGGCACGGGGGAGACAAAGGTCATTAGCGCCGGTCTTCTAAATTGGGCAAAACAAAGGTTTTAAGGGGAAATGGTGCAAAAGGGAAATGATCTGATCATGAAGAGGGACATAATGGGATTTTCTCCATGAAGGCAAAGCATGCGGGGTTCGCTGTAGAGGTCCTCCAGGATCAAGGAATGGGGAGTATAGGGACAGTGACAAAATTTTATGTAACAAAACCCCACAATTAACTGCGCTTCAGACTTAGGTCTACTGAATTCCTTATTCAACATGGTCTGGATATCCGCCAACGCAACCATCGGGTTAGTAGTGCAATATTTAAGATACCATGTTAGCGCGCGCTCCTACAAAGCACTAACCAACATTGCCTTCTTCATTTGATTATCTGTGATACACTGAGCTTCCCATACAGCCTTCGCAACGAACCAAAATTGGTTTGGATCTTCATTCCCTAGGCCCTTGAACACAGGAAACTTTACTGAATTTTCCATACTGAATTGTGGTGGAGGTGGTGGTGGTGTAGGCAAGGGTGTCAGCGGTGGAGGTGAAGATGGAGGCGGTGTGGGTGGATGTCGTATTCGCAGGAACCCCTGTCTTATCAACTATACAATGCTCTGCAGAGAGGTTTGTGCTTCTCCCTCGTCATCACTCAGAGGAGGTTCAATCAATGGGCTATATTCAGGGCCCCTTCTCCCTTCGTTCCTGTACGTCCTTCCACTTCACATAGCCCCAAACATCAAGGTAACTGAATAACCCTCTTTTAACATAATAACATCTTAATCCAAGTATTTAAAGACCTTAAATACTTACCTCGCGTGTCCTTTGAAGAAGCGCCCCTCTGCTTCGCTGTAACTGACTGAAGTATTGACCGCGAACTCTGTTACAAACATTCCTATGATACGATCGAGCCAATGATCAACAGCGCGAGCAATCTTATCTTCAGAGGCTTCCAATCTCCGCACTAACTCCAGGGTCCAGACAATCGGACCATTAAGCCTCCACCTCCCTTGGTTGTCTGCTAACTTCGCGATCCACTCATATAATTCCACTGGGAAGGAACATAAGAAGATTTCATGTATCTCTGTGTACATATATCTGTCCAACCACTATTCTTTCGTCAATCACAAATTCCTATTTTCCTGCGCCACAAATTCGTGGATATTTCTATCCAACCAGTCTTCAATCTCTTTCTTAGTTGGATTCCAATGACGTGACATCACACATATCTCATGCAGATCCCGGTCCGAGTAACGAAACCATTTGTTGGCTTGATGGGCCCAAACCTAGTATAGCGTTAGTCAACCAAGCAAATCCCTACACTACTAGCCCTTTCGGAATCAATTCACGGAGTGCGGACTGAAGTCTCACCTGAAGCGGTATGGGGGGGATGCAGGACCCAAGTTTCTGCACCCTGAGATGGTTGTAATGTCAGTTATATACCTTCAACTTTGTCTTTGCGCGGGTCGATAAGCCTTTTAGGTCTTATCGATATACTGCTCTTATTCGTCCTCTGAACCTCCGTGAAGGTCTATGACCATCCTTCTGACAACCCTAACAGGTGGTTTATGCACTTATGCACCTTCGTAACTACTCTAATGTATAATTACCCGAATTATCTTAAGTGTTGGCCAACTTTAACATGCATTTATGATTATTGCTGCGTGAACATATGTCTCTACTTGTGTTCATATAACAAAGGGAAACATATAGATTCATGCATCAGAATAACATTAAAACATAAACCCAGTGCTCAACATAACATAATCGCCTGCATTTAATAGAAGTAAAATATAGAGGTAATTCTAGACTACTTGTCTTTATTAATGATCCAAATCTTAGTACAGACTCTGACTACCCTGCACAGACAGCTGCAAAGGTCTACGCACTCAGCTACACAACCTCTTTCTTACGCTAAGACTCTTGCTCTTATCTCTTCACATATCCATTACATCAATGACTTGGACTTACTTCTCTACTATGACTACTAAGAGATTCTTTTAACACTTCTTTTTATACAATCCCATGGTCCGCCGACCATGGATAGATATCTAAAGCCGACATGACTTACACAAAAGAAGGGCAACAAACCCTTGGTGACTCCTTACATCTTCGTGCTCTACGACCACAAAATGTGGAGACTTTAAATTCTTTTATACAAAATTTGGGCTTTCTGCCCCAAAACTTGGGCTTTTAACCCCAAAAATGACTCTAGGGGAACCCGTTCCTAACAATGAGATCACCATCAAGCGGATTAGTGTTCTAAGAGATAGGCTCTCTTATTCAATTCTAGTCTAAGGAAGTTTACATTAGGTTGTTATGTTTGTAGCTAGACCCACTCTTGGGCTAGAGGGATCACCTTTGTCTGCAAAGGAGATTTACCTACACCACAAATTGGCAACCATACTGGGGATCCATCCTTCTCTTTTGATTGTTTTTCATTTCGTGGTTTGTGTGAACTTTTGTTGTATCACCCTTTCCCTTTGGTTTTCTGTGCTTTTCATCATTTATTGTTTTGGTTCTAAAATTTAGAGTGATAGGTCTGGTTTTGATCTTTGAAAATTTTTAATTTTTCTTTTAAATCCTCGATCAACGCATTTTATTTTCTGATAGTTGCGCCGACCAACATGATTTTCTCTTAAACAGTCGCATAATACCCCCTTGTGGCACTTGTTGTCAGTTAGGAAATCACACCGATTCCTGTAGGTGAAGGTTAGAGTTTCTCCTGAATCATAACCAGTGTGTGTTGCCCTCATAATTATGCCTCTTAGCCTATTTGCCTTTGTTCTCCCTAGCTAGAAAGCTTCATTAGCTTGTTTTGTGTGCTTGTTTGGTTTGAGATTTCCTTACTTGATTTTTTGAGTCTTTGGATGGTTTATGGCCCTAGGGAATCTAGGTCATTGTCCATTTAGTTGTTTTTGTGCTAAGCAAGTCAAGTGGTTGGTTAACTGCTCCATGCATTTTGTGTTTTAGTACTTTTATTGCTTTGTTTTCAATTGAACAAGTTTGAAAAGTTTTGTTTGCTCTTCTCTTGGTTGAATGTCTCTTTTCGAGCATAGATTACAATTGATCATCTTGTTTCTATTGAGTCTTTGCATGATTGGTTTGGAAAGAGTTATCTTTTTCTTGCTTTGCATATGATTGATGTTGATTGTTTGAAATTTTTTCATTGAAGTATTTATTTGAAAGATTCATTTTATCATTCCATTGAAAAATACATCATTCTAGTTCGCTGAATCGATATGTTGCATTAAGTAGCATGATTGAAAGCTAGAATTGCATCATCATTTGCATTTGAAATGAAATGAACTCCTTTTACCATTGAAAGGACTAGTTGAAGTGCATTTGATAGGAAGAATAGGAAGTGGGAAGAATTTTCATTATTTTGTTTTGAAAAGCGAAGTAGCGAAGAGTCATCTTGCTTTCAGTTGCTTGTTTGTTGCATTGATTGTTTTTCTATACTCTCAATTGGTGTAAACATTTATCGAATTGAAAGGGTTTTGTCTCATATAGCTGCATTTAGGAGTTTTTCGAGTCACATCGATAGGGCCTGAAAACTGAGACATAATTTCAAGATAAAATTTAAAATGTATTCAATTAACCTAAGGTGCATTTGAAACTTAATGCTCACATTTTAGACGTCTAGGCTAGAGACGTGTTCCGATGTCTCTAAAACTAGCAATTGTCATTTGCTTCGGCACTAGACAATGCTAGTATGGACTTGTGCTCCCTGTACCGTCGCGTATATAAAGGGAGACCCTACTAGGTTTGCAATCCTTTATCCGCAGGAAGCTCAGTCTTCCGCCTTGTAAACGTGACACACCGAGTACAACATTTGGGGAGATTGCCTGCCCATACTTCTCAATTCGTTGGGAAGTATTCTGCAATTCACGGTTGCTTGGTAATCATTTTGCCTAGATTATCCTGAGCAGTCGTTTTGGTCTTTTTGACTCTTTAAATTTAAAAGATCATCAAGCAATTGTCCTTTCGAGCTCAGTCAAACCAAAAGTGACTAGAGTCATCTTTGCCTTTTGCTCGACTCTTAAAACATGAAAAGACATCAGTCTGTGCCAATGTCTTTTTTTTTTTTTGCCTACGATCACATCACATTCCTAATATTCTTATTCTAGACCACACCGTGAGTATACCTTAAAAATATTTTGAAGAAACCCTGAAATTAATCTCTTTTCTCTTATTGTTTGAGACAAATTCATCGTGGCAGAACCATCAAGTTCGCTTAGTTCCTCTTCCACTCCTCAATTTGAAAGATCATTTGAGGAACCTATTCCTGAGCTCCCGCAGTTGCTTGAGGATCAAAGTGTTGAGCTTGGAATTGTTCTAAGTATTCAACTTTTGTCATCTTGTCCTCCTCCATCAGATACTAGGTCACCTTACAAATCTTGCTCGGAATCTCTGGATAATCCTATCCAGAGTCCCGAGAGTCCGCCGACTCCTAAAGGTCAGCAAGGATTGGTTGTTTACCCTCCGAATCCTTTGTTCGATCCTATTGTGATATCGCCGCAACATTCGTACAGTCCGTATGATCAATTGGGTATTCCTTTGGAATTATCCCCTCAAACATCTTCAGTTGTCCATTGTTGTTTGTTTCCACCCATGGAATCTGAAGGTGAGATCCTAGTCTCCTCTCTGGGTCACACAGAGGTTTCTACTACACACACTCCTCATGTAGTTGATAAACAGGGATATCTATTCCCTCCTAAAGGTTTCCCCTACACGGGAAGCATTCTGACCAACATTTACCCTGAGTATAGCGGCCTTCATTGCCACATGGTTATACCTCTCTAGCTTAGTTGGTGTCGGGCACTCCTAGTGCCTCATCGTTATATCACAAATCCTATCTGGTCGTCTGGAGTTATGCCTACCTCAGGTCCATTCATTTAGAACCCGACCTTTCAATTAATTGTGCATACTGCAGTCACTTCAATTCCAGTGCAACCCACCATTCGGAATCCACTTGTTTCATCGTTCCAAGTTACTCTTCCGGTTCAACTGATGGTATCGATTCAAATCTCGGTAAGTTCTTCGACCCCCCTAGTGAGTGGACAGACTGTGTCACCACCTGGGGGGCAAAACCTGAATATTTCCATGATGTCTGGTGCAACCAATGTGAGTGGCTCACAAAATCACATGGTTAGAATGAACCAACCCTCTTTTGATGCCATTCTAAACCCTGCTGGTCCAGCTGGATCAAGTAGTGTCCAGTACCAACAGCCGAACCCTGTTGGTCCGTTTGGGTCAAGTAACGTCCATTACCAGTAGCCATATGTGGCTTAGGTTCCATTCCAACCTCCTTATGTTCCATATGGTTCACAAGCGTTGGTAAATCTACCTTACGTCCCTCAAGCTTGACCCTATGTTTAGCCTGGTCCATCCGCTATGCCTGGTGGATATGGCCAGATCCAATTCGGGAACTTTCAGTACCCTCGGGGTGTCACTCTAAGAACTCTCAAAGTACTCTTGCTGCAACAAGGGCAACCCTTGCAGCAGCAAGGGAAACCTTCCCAGTAGCAAGGGCCATGCTTGTAGCAGTGGCAACAACCACAAGGGCAACCCTTGCAACAGTCGCAACAAAATTTGCAGCCACAGACACAGTTTGTTCACCAATCCTCTCAACCTATGACCTCGCAAGGTTAACCTCTACAGCTGCAGGGATAACCTTTACAACACCAAGTTCAGCCCAGGCAGCAACAACCCTTGTACTCATATCAACAGGGTTAACCTTTGCAAGGTCAAGTCCTGCAGTAGTAGGCTCAAAATCCTTATGTCCAAGGGAAATAGGTTCAGAATCCTTATGGCCAAGGGTAACAGGTGCAAAATCCTTATGTCCAAGGGCAGCAGGCTCAAAACCCTTATGTCCAGGGGCAACAAGTGAAAAATCAGTATGTCCAAGGTCAACAGGCTCAATAGCCTTTTAACTCATTTGTTGCTTATCAACAGCCTATGGCTGGACAATATCAAGGCTACCCAGGTCAGAATCCTCCCTACGAGCAAGGTAACCTAAAGTGGGGGCAAAATCAAATGCCATATGGACAAAATCCTCCACTATGGGGACAAAATCCTTACCAACAAGGATGGGTTCTACAATCTGGGCTTGCTCAGAGGCCCCAAATGCCTTTTAATACGCAATTGCCATTCTTGGCCACATTGGAGCTACCAGATGTTTCTAGACTCACCAATGATCCAATCCTTCATTCGCCATATTGGCCTCGAGTTCCATCCAAGATTCTGATCGATTTTTTGAAGTTTGATGAAAAAGAGAAGGAGGATCCACAAGCCCACGTGATGACATGTCACCTCTGGTTCTCCTCCAATTTGTACGTTGATGATTCCATTCGTCTCCAAATTTTTCAATGAACTCTCACAAGTGTTGCAGCTAAGTGGTACATCAAATTACCTCGAGGTACCTACAATGACTTCAACGCTCTTGCTATGGATTTCCTCACACATTTTTAGCTACCAGTTCAGTATGAAACTGGCACCCATCTACTTACGTCCCCTAAGAAAGACATTGCGACCCATATCTTCGATCACATCCATGAATGGAGGTATCAGCGTCGCCTGATCAAGTTTGAAACTGTTGATCAGTTGTTAATATAATGGTTTACCAAGTCATTCATCAACAAAATTGTTGAGAACATAACTATGGGTGGTTGTGTCACTAAAGAGAAAGCCATCGCTCGTGCCTAGTATTTAGACCTCGTCTACTCACAATCTGGCACATTATATGATATGTTACCCGATGCTCCAAGACCAGATGAAATCATCTGATCTAACAGCATCGAAGTCTCTGACTACCTTACCTATTGATGGAGTGATTGCTTCTGTGTCTTAGACCCCCACAAAATCTTCTTCCAAACAGAAGGTGGTCTCAAACACTAGTTCCAATGATCCCTCTCGAAATTCTCCTGGTCTTGGTAAAACCTCTGAGGTTCACGCTGTCCAGTCTAACGCAGTGGACAAATCCTCTAATGGTAAAAAGAAGGGCAAAGGCAAGGCCAAAGTTGATGTCTTGAAATAGGGCCCTCCTAATTCGTCTACTGGCGATGCTTCTCAAAGGAAGCCCAAGTATCCATGACTTATCTGCGAGGAGGATCACTATACTAAAGATTGTCCCCGACGGTTCGAAGTTAGTCGCTTGCTCAAAGGGACCCCAACTGCCTTGAAAGAGCCCTTTCCATCCCAGCGGACTCAAATGGTAGACCAACCTCAGTCTTCCGCTTCCTCAAGTTCCCAAGTGTTTATGATGAGTACGCCTATAAATGTGGCTACTAGATTGAAAGATTATCAAACACCTACTCCAACAGTAGGGAAAGAGAAAGAAGGTGCCCCTTCCTCCTCTATCCCATCTAGCTCTGGTCCTCTCCTGATCCATGTGGATATTGGTGGCCACCTGCCAATTCCACTTGGACCCCCACCATTGTTTCTTTAAGTTTTTCAGTTTCCTTATTTGCAGCACAATTTACTATTTTTGGCAGTTTTTCGGGTCCTGAACTTTCGGAGCTGTTTTGAGGCCCTAAATGACAGTTTTTGGGAAATTTGGGAGCAACATGGGTCCATGGATTGATGTTTCTCTTCCCAAATTTGTAGCCCTTGAATATATCTTTCTAACAAGGTATTGTGCACGTCAAACAAAGATTGTACGCCAAAGTTACGACCTCGGGAAGTTGATGTACCAATTTACCCAAAATGGGGTCCATAGTTTGGCACTTCATCTCCTAGGGTTAGGGTTTTGGATGTTTAGAGTTTTCCATTGTTTCTCAACAATAAATAGGCCTTCAAGCCTCATTGTAAGACATTTCAAAGGCATGTATCAACAACATCTCTCCTTAGAGATAACCTACCATCGCCCGAGCTAGTTTATTTCCATTTCTATTTGTAAGCATATTTCAACATTTTACATTAATGAAATGAAGTATTATTTCTATTGTATCTCTGTATTTATGGTTATCTCTATAATTTTTTGTATTCCTATTTAAATCCAGATCAGTGGTATTAGAGCGGTGTTGGTACCATTCTATGACCCCTTTTTCCCTCCCAAAACATGACAATTACCTACCTCTTTTCATCATTTATCCCTCAGATCCCTTGGAAATTGATTAATCAATAGTCTTATAGTTATTAAATTGCATTTAAATTGATTTAAGGGTTTTGTGTTAATGAATTAGGAGTTTTTGGGCAAAATGACTACAGGAAGTTCCGACATCTTGTAAATGGCTTATTGTTTGACATGTGGCATGACAGCCAGGCCAGAGCGAAGGGTATGGATGAAAAGTGGAATGTCCAAGCATGGACGAGCACCTATCCTGCAGTGGAATCAACCCTCCTACATGCGCGGTCAACGACTGGTCAACTATGGCATGTTGGCGACAAAGGCAGCAACAGCACACAGTCACAGTCCAAATTGATTTTAGTTGTTTCCTTTTTTTTATATGTCAGCTAGGATAGAAACATTTTCAAAATTGTGTTTTGGTAAAAGCGGCAA
>APFE031282035.1:0-18046 GCA_000404065.3 Pinus taeda | reverse complement strand
GTCCCTAGTTCTTAATATTGTAGTTCTTCCTTGATGGCTTTTGAAAGCTTTGGAGAACTTTTTTGTACTTTGTACTTTTGAAGAATTTGAATAAAGCTTTGATGTTCTCAACATGGAAGGAGATGTGAATTAGATGTCATGGAGCACATTAGAATGTAAGGTAGAGTAGATTTAATTTTGTAAATATTGCTTTGTAGAATGTAAGGTAGAATAGATTTCATTTTGTAAATATTGCTTTGATTTGATTTGATTACTTTCAAGTTTGACAAATTAGATTTTTCATTCATGCAATTTTAATTCATGCAAGTGTGTTCAATTTTGCTTTGATTTCATAGGTGGCAGAGGGGCCCCTCCCTTGTATAGTTGTCATTTAATTTTGCATTTAATTTTGTTATGCTTATGTATATTAGTTGTACATAAATTGCTTTCAAGTTGATTGTAGATTAGTGATGCACATAGCCTTTTAATTACTAATGACATGATAGAATCATCTTGTCCTTTTGCTGAAGCAGCAAGGATACTGGGTCTCATAGTCACTAGCTCATTGTTTGGTTATTGCATTTTATTTTGATTGAACTAATGACATGATAGAATCATCTTGTCCTTTTTCTGAAGCAGCAAGGATACTGGGTCTCATAGTTATTAGCTCATTGTTTGGTTATTGCATTTTATTTTGATTGACACTTTAGAAAACCAATAAGAACAAAACCCCAAAAAACAACATAAACTATAAAACAACGAAGTAAGAGAAAGGTTAATTAAGCACATATAGTGCACCACACTTCATCAGTTTACGATACCCGGATTAATAATTTATGTAGAGAAATTTAAGACATTAAATTGACTAGACAACATCCATGGTAAGATCCTCCCTAGAATCAGCAAACTAATTTTCCCCTTCCCTGCATACGGTTCATCTACCAAATGCTCAAGTGAAACACAAGTATCAATAGTACTTACATCATCATCATGAGGTTCCTCCATAGGAGTATCCTCATCCACCCATGTCTGCAAATCGCACGATCCTAGTCCAACTTGATCAATCTCAAGTTCGTCCTCCATCGTTGTCACATCTACAACATTCTCAAACATCATAGCTTCCTCTTCCTTGTTAGCACAATCTACAACTTCATCCAGATCCATTATCCAACCAAGTTGAAGAAGTTCGTCTTCAACATTCCTTTCCAAGACTTCAAGTTTATTTCGAATCTGTGGGTTCTCCTCTTTCATTTGCTTCAACCTGTATAAGGTAAGCAAGAGCTGCCCTTCGCATTCTTCCAAACCTGCCATGCCTTGTCGTTTAGCTTGGCCCAAGCACTAAGCTTCACCTTCGCTAAACCTGTTTCACCATTCACCTTAATCACCCTGATATTCCACTTGTCACCTGCAAAGCTTGAACTTCCTTTCAAGTCTTTGGTCTTTGTAGAATCAACTCCTTGATTCAGTTCACCAAGTTTCCTACAAAACTTGGACCAGCTTTGATACCACATGTCATGCCCCTACACTGGCAGTAATCTTGCAACTACACTATAGCGAGGTGCGGCACTACCAACCGTTTTCTTTTCACCAATACTTACAATTGTAGACTACGCCTAGCATTCCATACTTAGTTTATTTTTTGTTACCAAGTATTATCTTTGTCCTTTATACAATGAAAGCCCATAAAATTCACATAAACAACATTATACAATAGAAATGCAAACAGTATAAAGGGAGGGGCAACTCCCTACAATATGAGTCTACCTGAATCAATATATATAATCTTCTTTTATAAGTACAAGTTAAATCTTGGGAAACCCCAAATTTACACTTAGCCAATTTTTCATAACTTCGACAAACTCAGTTGCCCAGCTCGTCGATGCCTCCACACGGTCACCGCACGACTCACCAACCCTTCGTTCACCTCGTTGCACAATTGTGTTGTTTTCCCAACTGGGGCGCGCCTTGTCATAACCAAGTCACCACACATGGGCGCCTCCGCAGCAGTCACACCTCCGTTCACAACTCCAACACTTCACCCGAGTCACCACATGATTTCACTCGGGTCGCCACATGACTTCACCTAGTTCGCCTGAATGATCTCACCCGGGTTGCCACACGACTTCACCCGGCTCGCCCGAACGACTTCACCCCGGTCGCCCGACGACCTCACCTAGATCGACTGAATGACCTCACCCGGTTCTCCCGAATGACCTTTCCCGAGTTTCCTGCCCGACGACCTCGCCCAAGTTCCGCCTGAACGACCTCGCCCGAGTTCTGCTTGAACGACCTCACCCGAGTTCTCACCCAACGACCTCGCTTGACTTCTTCCTGACGACCTCACTTGAATTTCTCACCCGACGACCTCGCCCGAGTTTCTCACCCGACACCTTCACCCGAGTTTCTCACCCAACGCTCTCACCCAAGTTTCTCACCCGATGGCCTCGCACGAGTTTTTCTGAACGACTTGCCCGTAGTGCGGGCACATCTTCTACGCCCTTCACACTTCTACACCTGCGTCCAACTTCGCACTCCAACCAACTCGTAGAAGAACTGCGTGGCGGAATGATGGCTTGTCTCCACAAATTGTTCACCTATGTATATGAGCGGGTGGTGGGTTGTGTCACCCGAACGACCCACACCAAATGCCCAGCCGAATCGTTCATGTGTTGATGTCTTGCCCAAGAGGAGGGTTGGCCCGCCCAACTCATGGGACCACCCCCTCAACGCTCGCCCAACGCTTATATGAACTCGTCCAAGGCTCATTCAACCTCATTTCACACATGTTCCTTGGACGCACATCGCACAGTGAAGGTGACCCAGACCGCAGGTCCTTACACCTATGGCCCAATAGCCCAGGGGGAGTGGCAAGGTGATTCCAAGAATCACCCCACCCTCCGCCCCACCCCAGTGGCCCAACAGCTCGCGAGGGTGGTGGGGTGATTCCAGGAATCACCCCGCCCTCCGCCCCACCTTGGTAGCCTAACAACCCACGGAGACGGCGGGGTGATTCCAGGAATTAGCCCGCCCTCTCGCCCACACTGGTGGCCCAATGGCCCATGGGGATGACGGGGTGATTCTGAGAATCACCCTGCCCTCCGCCCCACCCTGGCAGCCCGATGGCTCACAGGGGTGACTCCCGCCATCCGCCCCACCCCGGTGGCCCAATGGCCCGCTGGGGTGGTGGGGTGATTTAGGGAATCACCCCAGCCTCAGCCCCACCTGGGCAGCCCAATGGCTCGCGGGGGTTTCTGGTTGATTCAGGGAATCACCCCGCCCTTTGCCCCACCTCACCAGCCCAACAACCCGTCGGGGTGGCAGGGTGATTCCAGGAATCACCCTACCCTCTGCCCCACCCCTGTGGCCCAACAGCTCGCTGGGGTGGCAAGGTGATTCCTGGAAACATCCCGCCCTCCGTCCCACCCTAGTTGTAAGGACCTTTGGTCCTTGGCACGCCCACCTGATGTGCGACAAAGCTTGTTGGTGAATGAGCGAAGGTGAAAATGTGAAGAGCGAGCTCTACAACCAAGCGCACATGGATACATAGTTATAATGCGCATGAGAAGTGGAGGGTTATTTGTTTATACAGTGGACAATGTGGGCATTCACTTAGTAAGCCGCCAGTTGAAGGATTACATTTGGAGCATTGGCCGATGGGCCGACCACATGGGAAGGTAATTGAAGGGCGTCGATTGATGAGAAACGGGGGTCGGCCAAGTGGTGGCATGACACACACAAGTAGAGTATATATTATGCACGTGGATGGATCATTTGGACATCAACGAATGCGAACAAGTCTCTCATACCAAGTGTATTGCGAAGAGAAAGGTAGAGCGCAGAAAGGGAAGGCGCAATTCTAATGCGCCCAACCTTGGGCACCTCCACACGAAGGCAGCACACGGACTTGGGTGAAAGGTGAGGGCACGGGTGAAGGTGCCCATTGTTCGTGTAGAAGTAAACGGCGCAGTGGAACTCAGGTGAAGGCGTCAATTGTTGGGCGTGGGTGGTAACTCGTGTGAGGGTGCGCCCGCCCATCTTTCAAAGGTGTTCTCGGGTAAGGTCGCCAACCGGTTGTGCGAAGATACAAGGTTCAGTTGTGAAGTGCGGTAGGCAGCTCGTGTGAGGGCGCGCCCGCCTGACTTGGGCAAAGAATCTTGGTTATCACACAGATGTGTGAGAAGTTGTAAATTTGGCTAAGTATGAAACTTGGTGTTTCCAAGTATACTTGTAAAGCTTTGTAACATTGAAAGATTATATAATATACTATTCGGGCAAACCCATTGTTCAGGGAGTTGCCCCTCCCTTTATACTGTGCAATTGTGTTCTCTTGTATAATTGCTGATGATAATGAATGTGTATGGGTGTTCATTTGTATAAAGGAAATATAATAATACTTGGTTTCAAAAAACAAACTAAGTAGACTAATGGTTAGGTGTATTCCATGAACATAAGTATTGGTGAAAAGAAAGTGTTCGGGGGTTCCGCACCTCGCCAAGAGCGGTTGAAAGAATACCGCCGGCCTGGGAGCATGACAGGTGGTATCAGAGTAGGGTTGCTCATGACAAAGTGCAGATGGTATTGAAGCTAATTCAGGGTTGAAGAAGCTTGACAGTTGATGACCAGTACTTGAAGGTGAAGGAAGTTGGTTTCACATACAAGTGGAACAAGAGCTGGTTCATGTCTTGCAGGGAACTTGGAGAAGGCTGAAAGGCAAATATGCTGGATGAGCCTATGATAGGTGAATCTATCCATAATGCAAGTGAATTAATCCGATACAAAGTGTTGGAACAAATGGGTCGATGGAGTTCTAAGTGGGTTTTGATGAAAGCTAAGAACATGAAGATTCGGGAAGGTTGTTCAGAACTAAGGAAGGAACTTGAAGAACTCAAAAGCCAATGCCGAAGGAACTTGATGAGGAGATCCGAAAAAGTGGTCTTGGTATTCAAGAGCTCTTGGATGAAAGAACCTAGTTAACGAAGAAAAGTGCCATGGTGGAATCCGAAATCAAGCGAATTGAGGAGGAGATTAAGGAGAAGCTTCTTGGTAAGAAGATTGTTGTAATTGAGCAAGAAGAGCTCGACTACATTGACAGGCTGGGGACTCAATACCGAGACAATCTAGAGGATGTTCGGAAGCTTAGTTCTATGGAAGTAGTCAATGGATACTTGGTTGGTGCACTTGAGAAAAATGTGATGGAGGATAAGCTTGAAGGAAATGAAGCTAGACCAAGATCGAGTTGCTTAGAAGATCCAAGCAAGGAAGTGAAGTACCTTAGGAGGAATGTCAAGTTGGAGCACAAGCCAATTGACACTTCTGAGGCTGAATTCTTGAAGAAGGTTGCTGATGTGAGACACAAGATAAAGCTAATAGAAGGAGGTGATGCCTTGAAGCTGAGTTTTGTGTAGGTGACCGTGAAGGGCAAGAGATTTGCAGCTTTGGTGGATACGGGGGCTACGCATAGCTTCTTAAGTAGGAAAGAAGCAAAGTCTTTTGGGAAGAAAGAAAAGATGGAGAGGGAATGGAGTGCTTTCAAAGAAGTCAAGTCTACCATGAAAGATGTTATTGGTGTGATGGAAAACACTCAGGTGAGAGTGGGATCGTGGTTTGGAAAGTTGGACTTGAGGATCGTGGAAATGGATGATCATTCTATAGTGTTGGGGCAAGATTTCATGAGGCTTGCACAAGCCATACCAATGGTGGACAATGACATTCTCTTGATCACATCTGAGGGAAGAACCATGTTGGTTCTGATGAATAGAAGGAGTTGCTTGGGGTATAGGCCGAGGATGAATTCTATGACTTTATATCCCAAAGATCCGAATGTGAAGCATGAGGATGTGGAGCAAAGAGGACTTGGGAGTGTGACTCAAACAATAAAGGAAGGGAAGTTGTTTGACTTCGTTGCAAGAGCAAGGAAGAATGAAGTAAGTGGGAGATAAATCTCACGAACCTTGAAGCACTTGACAGAGACATCTTCTACTAATGATCTTCACAATGGAGTTGTGAAAGGAGTCCGAGTACTACTTCAGAAGTAGTGGTTGGAGAGGATTATGAAGGTAGAGATCTGGCTGGTATAGTGGATTTTTGTAGGTATGCTATGGGCATATATGACTTTCAGTTGACGAAGGATACGCTTAGAGAGCATGGGTGTACATGTGAGGAGATTGAGGCTATGCACAGATACTTGAGGACACAACATCAATCTAATACATGGGTGGATGAGAGTTGAGGAGGAAACTTCCTAGCCCTCCTTTCTCTATAGACAACCTTGGAGAAGGGTGTGTGTAGGGACCTTGTTCGGAAGGGGGCTACACCAACTTAAGCAAGGGGCCTTGAGAGGAGGATTCTTGATGACAGATTGTAGACTTGGATGCAGATGGCCAGATGTTGGGATGGAGTCTACACGAGTTGGACATCATGGACAAATAGAGTCATGGACATCAGGTTGGAGACATGGAGCATGAAAATTATGCAGGGAAATTATGCAAGAGCATGTGTAGAGGTGTCACTCATGGACATTCTAGGGGGAATGCTGAAGCAAAGGATGTTGTGCAAATGTTGTTATGACATAGTGATGTATGAGCCATTGGAGAGGTTGTACACTCTTGTGCAACAAGGCCATGGGCTGAACGTGTAGCAGATGGGATGGAGTTTCCATGGACCTGAGAATGGGAATTAGATAGATTCTTGATGAGTCCGAGATGTAGCAGAAGTCAGGGAAAGACAGATGGTGGCATAAGGATGTGCATTCTTGTGGTTTGGGCGTATGGTTGGATTAGCTACCCAACTAGTTCGAGTCATGAGGGGTACCAGTGTGCAGAGAGATGTGACTATCAGGATGAGGCAATGTTGGCACATGATAGAAGTGTGTGACATCTGATGGAAGACTACAGGATGAGGACGAGACATGATGGAGATGGTGGTTCTACATATGTTGCAGGGATGTTTGCAGTATGTGGAGGAGTTGATATCACGGATAAGACTGTTCGGATATAGAAATCTTGATCTAGGTGGATGGCTACCAGGATGGCATGTTGTCGAGGATGACAACGACTTCAGGTGGAGGAGGATGTAATGGCCTGTGGTCCTTGGCACACCCACCCGATGTTCGACAAAGCTTTTTGGTGAATGAGTGAAGGTGAAAATGTGAAGAGCGAGCTCTATGACCAAGTGCGCGTGGAGACATAGTTATAATGTGCGTGAGAAGTGGAGGGTGAGCTATTTATACAGTGGATAACATGGGTGTTCACTTAGTAAGCCGACGGTTGAAGGATTACATTTGGAGCATTAGCCGATGGGACGACCACATGGGAAGGTAATTAAAGGGTGTCGGTTGATGAGAAACAAGGGTCGACCAAGTGGTGGCACGAATAACACAAGCAGAGTATATATTATGCGCATGGATGGATCATTTGGACTTCCACGAATGCGAACAAGTCTCTCATACCAAGTGTAGTGCGAAGAGAAAGGTAGAGCGCAGAAAGGGAAGGCGCAGTTCTAATGCGCCCAACCTTGGGCAACTCCACAAGAAGGCAGCACATGGACTTGGGTGAAAGGTGAGGGCACAGGTGAAGGTGCCCATTGTTCGTGCAGAAGTAAACAACATAGTGGAAGTCGGGTGAAGGCACCGGTTGTTGGGCGTGGGTGGTAACTCGTGTGAGGGCACGCCCACCCATTGTTCAAAGGTGTTCTTGGGTAAGGTCGCCCGCCGGTTGTGCGAAGATACAAGGTTCAGTTGTGAAGTGCAATAGGCCGCTCGTGTGAGGGTGTGCCCACCCGACTTGGGAAAGAATATTGGTTATCACACGGAGGTGTGAGAAGTAATAAATTTGGCTAAGTATGAAACTTGTTGTTTCCAAGTATACTTGTAATGCTTTGTAACATTGAAAGATTGTATAATATATTATTTGGGCAGACTCATTGTTTAGGGAGTTTCCCGTCCCTTTATACTATGCAATTGTGTTCTCTTGTATAATTGCTTATGATAATGAATGTGTATGGGTGTCCATTAGTATAAAGGAAACATAATAATACTTGGTTGTGAAAAACAAAGTAGACTAATGGTTAGGTGTAGTCCATGAACATAAGTATTGGTGAAAAGAAAGTGTTCGGTGGTGCCGCACCTCGCCAAGGATAGTTGAAAGACTACCGTTGGCTTGGGGGCATGACATCGGTGGCCCAATGGCCCGTGGGGGTGGCGGGGTGATTCTCATAATCACCCTGCCCTTAGCCCCACCCTAGCATCCCAATGGCCCGTAGGGGTAGCGTGGTGATTCAGGGAATCATCCCACCCTCCGCCCCACCCAGGCAGCCCAACAGCTTGCAAGGGTGGCGAGGTGATTTTGGGAATCACTCAGCCCTCCGCACCACCTCGATAGCCCAATGGCCTATAGGGGTGGTGGGGTGATTCTGAGAATCACCCCGCCCTCTGCCCCACCCTGGTGTCCCAATAGCCCACGGGGGTAGTGTGGTGATTTAGGGAATCACCTCGCCCTCCGTCCCACCCCGACAGCCCAACAGCTTACGGGGGTGGCAAGGTGATTCCAGGAATCACCTTGCCCTCTGCCCCACCTCGGCAGCCCAACAACCCGTGGGGGTGGCGAGGTAATTCAACGAATCACCCCACCACGGTGGCCTAATGACTCATGGGGGTTACGGGGTGATTCTGGGAATCACCCTGCCCTCCAGCCCACCCCTACGGCCCAATAGCCCGAGGAGAGTGGCATGGTGATTCTAGGAATCACCTCACCCTTCGACCCACCCCGGTAACCCAATGGCTCGCAAGGGTGGCAGGGTGATTTCGAGAATCACCCCACCCTCAGCCCCACCCCGGCGGCCCAACGCCCCGCAGGAGGTTACGGGGTGATTCTGGGAATCAACCCACCCTCTGCTCCACCCAGGACGCCCAACAGCTTGAGGGGCTAGCGGGGTGATTCTAGGAATTTCCCTGCCCTTCGCCCCACCCCTACGGCCCAACGGCTCGTTAGGGTGAAGGGGTGATTTCGGGAATCTCCCCACCCTCCAGCCCACCCCGGCGGCCCAATATCCCGTGGGGGTTGCATGGTGATTTCAAGAACAACCCCGCCCTCCTCCCTAGCCTAATGGCCCAACAACCCATGGGGATTGCGGGGTGATTCTCTGCCCCACCACGGTGGCCCAACGGCTTGTAGGGGTGGTGGGGTGATTTTGGGAATCACCTCGCACTCCCCTCGAACTCGACGGCCCAACGACTCGTGGGGGTGGCGGGGTGATTCCAGGAATCACGCTGCCCTTTGCCCCATTTCGGCAGCCCAATGGCCCATCGGGGTGGTGGTGTAATTCTGAGAATCACCCTACCCTCCACCCCACCCCTAAGGCCTAATGGCTCGCGGGGATGGCGGGGTGATTCTGCGAATCACCCCGCCCTCTGCCCCCCCTAGCAACCCAACGACTCGAGAGGGTGGTAGGATGATTCCGGGAATCACCTCACCGTCCACCACACCCCCGCAGCCCAACGACCTGCGGGAGTGGCAGGGTGATTCCAAGAATCACCTTAGCCTGAGCCCCACCCGGGTGGCCCAATGGCTCACAGGGGTGAAGGGGCTGATTTCTGGAATCACCTGGCCCTTTGCCCCACCTCGGTGACCCAACGGCCCACAGGGTGGCAGGGTGATTCTGAGAATCACCCCGCCCTCCTCCCCACCTCTGCGGCCCAACGGCTCGTGGGGGTCCGCCCCACCCCTGTGACCCAATAACATGTGGGGTGGCATGGTGATTCTCAGAATCACCTTGTCCTCCTTCCCACCTCAGTGGCCCAATGGCTCACGGGTGTGGCTGGGTGATTCCAGGAATCACCCCGCCCTCCGCCCCAACTG
Organism: Pinus taeda; assembly: GCA_000404065.3. NCBI lineage: Eukaryota > Viridiplantae > Streptophyta > Pinopsida > Pinales > Pinaceae > Pinus > Pinus taeda. The sequence continues at coordinate 8,213 of APFE031282035.1, read as the reverse complement.
AGCGGCCGAATGGACTATGGGGGTGGCAGGGTGATTCCGAGAATCAAACCACCCTCCGCCCCACCCCGGCGAACCAACGGCTTGTCGGGGTGGCGGGTTGATTCCGGGAATCACCCTGCCCTTCGACCCACCTCAGTGGCCCAACGACTCGCGAGGTTGGAGGGCTCATTTCGGGAATCACCCCGCCCTCTGCCCCACCCCGGCGCCCAAATGACCCTCGGGGGTGGCAGGGTGATTCCGAGAATTTCCCCACTCTAGTGGCCCAACAGCTCACCAGGATGGAGGGGTGATTCCGAGAATCACCCCACCCTCCAGCCCACCCTAGCGACCCAATAGCTCGCCAGGATGGCGGGGTGATTCCAAGAATCGCCCCACCCTCCAACCCACCCTAGCGGCCCAATAGCTCACCAGGATGGCGGGGTGATTCCGAGAATCACCCTGCCCTCTGCCCCACCCCGGTGGCCCAACGGCTTGTGGGGTGGCGGGTGATTTTGGGAATCACCCTGCCCTCTGCCCCACCCTGGCAGCCCAAAGGCCCGCGGGGTGGCAAGGTGATTCCGAGAATCACCTTGCTCTCCGCCCCACCCCAGCAACGTAATGGCTCGCGAGGCTGGCAAGGTGATTTCGGGAGTCACCTCGCCCTCCGCCCCACCCCGGCAACCCATATTCTGGGAACACTCTCTTCAATTTTTTGTTTTTATATCTAGCCTTGATGTAAGGCTCAGTACTCCTTGTTAATATATTACCCTTTGTTCCATTATTCACCTACATTTGGAATACCTGTAGCCTCTAAGATAACAGTTGGTGATAAGGTGAAAGTTACTCCGACAAGGGTTACTTCATTATCATGCAAATGGATCACAAACAACCTTACCAACTCATGGTGAAATTTGACTGTTTCACCATCTCACAAAAATCAAAGCATGACTGAACTTGAAACAAGAAATGGCAAGAGGACAAGCTTGCAATTCCCTCAAACTAGTGGGCTCCTCACCGATTATCCTTCCCCCTTTATGAGGCTTCCTCTGCTACAAATTTCTTTCCCTAGAACTGTCACTAAGGGTATCCTCTTCAAGCTCATAGTCATTGTCCTTTTCCATTGTTTGTGAACGCTTGTGATGAATGATGAGATATGGTGGATGGATGAAAGATGAGTATGAAGAGATTTTAAGATGAGTAGGTGAGAATGAATGGGAGTGTGAATGGGGCTTAGGGACTGAGTAGGGTTTGGCATAGTGTAGGGTTTAGGGATATATGTAGGATAAAGTATGTAGGGTTTTGGGGAGAAGGTATAAAGGAATGGGGTTTCAGGGAACAATAGGAAATGGATAAGATAGGAAACAAATGAGAGTGAACTTGTCAATGTTTTATGAGACAGTTTGGGTGAACACTAGGGTTTTAACTTTATGAGGGAAAAACTTACCAAAACTTGATGCAAAACCCTTTTCAACAAGAAGGATTGAGTTACTTACTTGTAATGAGGCAATTTGGTAGATTTGAGGCAAATTGGGGCAATTTGGAATTATTTAGAACGTTTTGGAGCTTGGTTTCCAGGTGCACAGTGCCCTCACTCAGGTGCACAACGCCAAGGTATTTTTCAATTGCTTGAAATTCCCAAGTGCACAACGCCTGTTCTATGTGCAACGCCGGCTGCTAGGTGCGCAACACCGGTCAAGAATCCTTCTAAACCTCAGAAATTGCCCTCCTTGCTCGATGACTTTTGAAAATTGCTTTCTTGGCTTTTCTTTAGCACTTGAAACTCAAAAATAGCATAATGAAAAGATTAAAAGAGAGATGGCTTTATATGACTTTTCATTTTTTTATTTTTGATGGTAACACCCACTTTTGTAATGTCCATGTGTTTTTCAAATACCCTATGTTTGACCTTTTGGCTTTGATAGGTGCACTGATGCTCGATTTCTTTGATTTTTGCAGTGGCATGTACTTGGAAAACGTCACCAAGTGACCAGGAGAAACATAGTAACATTTATTACATATAGGAACACTAAAATTACATCAAATTTAAATAATAAATACAAATGCTCTATTTTCACCTTAAAACTAAATTTGAGGTGAGAACTTCATTATTGCTTACAAATTTAAAAATTTATGATTTTCTGATCATTGTTATCATCCTCATGTGTCTGCTGACCATTATTGGAAAAAATCACTGAAATTGACCATGGTGAAAACCCTAAGACCTAATGAGACTGAAACTGTATGCATTTAATGAAATAAACTGAAAATGAGCATAAACCTTTGATTGAAAGGTATGAAAGGTCAACAAGTACATGTCATGAGGGAAAACTGAAATGAACCCAACCATCAACAGATCCATGACCTAATGGAATGCAACCTCATCAGAATGAGACTCCTAATATGAAATGAAAAAGAGTAACTTTTGATCACTGATGGCAATGTGCAGACACTGACGCTAACACAATAAGCTGGCAAATCAAGGCGATAAGCATTTTTACCAATTTTATCAAGTATCTTGAAAGTTCCATACCTTGTTGGTTTTAGCTTCTTACCTTCACCTTGCATTCTGTATTTGCTGATGCACATCCAGACTTGATCACCAACTTGAAAACTATGCTCAACTCGATGCTTGTCATGTCTTGCGTTGTACTTGGCTTGACTTCTTTCCAGTTGTTCCTATACTGCTTGGTGAATTTCCTAGATTTGTTCAATGATCATGGTTTCTTTGTCCACATCACTGTGTCCATCAACTGCTATGTCTTTACCAAAGACAAAATCCAAGGGAGACTTTGGTATAAAACCAAAACAAGTCTCAAAAAGAGATCTCTGAGTAGAAGAGTGCTTGGCACGGTTGTAAGCATGCTGCACATAACATAAATGCTCAACCCAAAGCTTGGGATGCTTGTTGCAATAGCCTCTGAGCAATTGGATCACTATCCTCTTAACCACTTCTCTCTAACCATCTATTTGTGGATGAAATGTTGTGCTCTTCTTCAACCTAGTGTCCATCAAGTCCCATAAATTTGATCAAAACTTCCCACCAAATCGAGAATCTCGATCAGATACAATAGAAGTGGGTAACCTAAAATGAACCCATACATTCTAAAAGAACAACTTTGTTATTTGTTCAGCTATAACCTGCTTGTTACATGGTAGCAAAATACACCTTTTACTGAACCTATGCACAACAACATACAAATAATCGTGACCTTTCCTAGATTTTGGCAATCCCCCAACAAAATCCATGGAAACACTTTCCCAAGGACGAGAAGGAATTGGAAGTGGAGTGTATAAGCCTAATTTCCAATTATTGGGCTTTCCTGTAGCACACATAGTACACCCCTTAATATATCTAGAAATTGTCTCATGCATTCTTGGCCAATAACAAAACCTTTGCAATTGTGCAACTGTTTTACTTACGCCAAAGTGACCTGATATGAGAGAAGTATGTGCTTCTTGAATTATGTTAACTCTTTCAGTTTGTCGAATGCATAACTTTCCCAAATGATATAAGAGTTGGTCCTTTACATAATAATCCGATTCTTCTACTTTCTTGCCATGACTTAAAGTTGCATATACATCTTTAAAATCTACATCTTGAGCATATTGTTCAATGTAACTTTCATGCATTACTGAGTTATGCTTAAGTATAGTAGATGCATTTATGATTGGTCTTGACAGCATATCTGCAACCTTATTGTGTATGCCCTTCTCATATCTGATGACAAGATGAAATTGTTGTAGAAAACCCATCCACCTATAATGTCTTGATTGCAGCAATTTAGTTTGTGAGTGAAAATATTGAAGTCGTTGATGATCTGTATATATGATTGTTTCTTTACCCATTATGAAATGTTTCCACTTTTTCACACTTTGTACTAATGCATACAATTCTTTATCATATGTGGGATAATTAACTACTACAGAAGTAAATGTCTCAAAATGATAGCATATAGGTTTTCCGTGTTGCATCAACACTGCTCCCATGGCATAGTCACTGGCATCTGTCTCAATCTCAAAAGGATGTTGAAGATCTGGCAGTGCTAGTACTGGTGTTGTACTAATTTTGTCTTTTAAGGTGTCAAAGGATTTCTGTTGTTTGCCTCCCCACTGAAACACCTGTTTCAATCCTGTTAAAGCATGTAATGGAACTACAATCAAAGCAAAGTTAGCAATAAACTTTCTCTAGTATTATGTTGCCCCAGAGGAAACTCCTAACCTCTGTAGCAGATTTGGGTTTAGGCCAGTTCACAATGACTTCAACCTTAGAGGGATCTGTCTTGAATTCACCACCCCCTACAATATAACCCAAATAATTTAAAGATGCTATGCCAAATTTGCATTTTGACAATTTTACATAGAGATTTTCTCTTTTTAAAACATCCAAAGTCTGCTTTACATGGTCTTCCCATGTCTTACTAAAAACAAGAATGTCATCTAAATAAAAAATTACAAAATCATCAATAAATGGTCTGAGTACATCATTCATGACTCTCATAAATGTAGCAGGAGCATTAGTTAAGCCAAAAGGCATAACCAACCATTCATACAGTGCTTGCTTTGTCTTGAAAGCAATCTTCCATGCATCTTGTTCTGCAACTCTGACCGGATGATAACCACTTCGCAAGTCTAACTTAGAAAAATAAATTGCTTCTTTTAATTGATCTAATAGATCATCAATATGAGGAAGAGGATAATGATTCTTGATCATTATTTTATTTAGTGCTCTATAAATGCACATTCTCCACGAATTATATTTCTTTCTCACCAACATGGTTGGAGATCCACATGGTGATGCGGTTGTATAAACCCTTTATCGAGCAACTCCTGTACCTGCTTATTTATCTCTGCATTCTCTAAAGCTGACAACATATACATTCCAATGTTAGGTAATGGAGCATCTTGCTACAAATAAATATCATGTATTATTTCTTGCTTGGGTGGCAGACCTTTTGGTTCTTGAAATAGAACATCATACCTTGAAACAACTTTAACTAAATCAGCTTTCTGTTTAGAATCACAGCCTTCAAATACATTGGATTTTTTAGGATCCTTTGCCTTTACAACCATTATAAAATTTACCTACTTGAATTCACAATTCTTTTTATTTGCCTTGAATTTATGAGAGAATAATTACCTTTGAGTTTATGAGCTCTTACAATGTATTATATTCCATTTTTCGTGAGTTGATACTTATTCTCAGATTTATAGAAAATAGATTTTCTATCATACAAGTATGGACTTCCTAAAACAATACCACATATATCCAATGGAACTATATCTAACTCAACCTCATCTACAAATGTTGATCCAATAGAAAACCTAAGTTTACATTGTCTCGTTACTTGTAACTTTGATATGGCTTCTCATGAGGTTTTGTTTGTAATCCCAACTTCTTTATAATTGTTTCAGAAATCAAATTTACTTGTGATCCACTATCAAATAAAGTATCAATCTTATTGTGCTTAGAAATCACTCTAATACGAAAAATCCCATTTCTTTCCTTCTCATTATTTTCATTATCAACAGATTGTGTAGAATTACTCGTGTATGCTTCAGAATATTTACTTTAATACATGTGGTTGTAACTGTTGTTTCATCGCCTGAATGTGATCCCAAGTCCCGTTGAACAGCAGTAAAATTATTTCTCTCCTTTCCACTGAACTTCTTAGGTTTCTGTTTTGGATGCAAAAACCAGCAGTGTGCCTCATTGTGTCATTCTTTCTTGCAATGAGTGCATGAAGGTTTATCCTTCTTTACAATGTTTGCTTTCCTCTCCTTCCATTTCAGTTTCTTCTTTTCCTTGCCCTTGCTTACAGAATATTTAGATGATCCCCCAACCTCTGGGTTCACATTCTTGTAGAAATTTTGAATAATATAACACTTATTCATAGAGATTATCCTGACTATACACTATTTACGGAATGCATGCATAATGCATAACCTCCTCTACTGTTTGATCATCAATTTGCGGAATTAAAATAAATCGCATGCGCTCATTGAAACATCAATCACACATATCAACACAATGTGTAATGGGGAAAACATACAGCTGAAAACCCCCAACTATCTGTATATTATAATGATACAGAACATGTAACAATACATAGTACAATACTCCTCACAAGTACTCAGTACTATCTCCACCTGTTACACACAAACTAGCTCAGATCTAAACAAGTCACAGGTTCAAATCTCCTCCATTGTTTGCCTGCCTCCACTGCGCAATCCCTGTTGAGAATAGATCAGATCCAAGTTTTAATTCCCTTGGCTTGTACTGTGCAATCCCATTGGAAATCTCAACCAATGATTGTGCAAATCTCATGCACAGCTATAGTCACAACTGATAGTAGTCTCACCCTTTCACCCACCTCTAACACTTGTCTCCACTAAACTGTCCATGCACTGAGTTAACTGGTGTATTCTTTAGTTGATTTATGAGTTAATAATTAGTGAATTAATTAATAATTAATTCACACCACTCATCACTAGTGTATTTGTCAGTTAGACTAAATACAACTAGTTCAACTAAGTCAAACTGAACACAACTCCATCAACTCCTCAATCAACTCCACCAAACTCAATCACTTGAGTTCTAACTGAAGTCCATCATGCAATAGCTCAACTAACCCATATGAAAAGCGTATTTCCTTCTGGCAGTTGCATGTGCCACATCCGTAGCTCGAACTGAAGTGTTGCAAGAGGATAAGATAATGTTTATAGTCCAAATCTTATTAAGAGCTAATAATATTCGACTGTTCTATTTTTTGAATGGCAGTCTAAAAATAGACTCTGGCCATATGTCTAAAAATAGATGTCCATCTATTTTTACCAACATGACCAATCATCCATAAATAGCATCCTGCAACTCATAGACCATGATCCATATGTCTAAAAATAGACATAGTCTAAAAATAGACTTTGCGCCAAAAATGGCCTGCGGGCCCACTTAGTGAAGGCGACTTCTTTCCACCAAGCTCCATCATCTTGTTGCATTTTCAACACTCCCTCTCAACAAGATATGGATTATCTGCAACCCCTATCCTGCCTCTGTGGTATTCAAATTTTCTCCTGGTGAGCGCCTTCGTCAAGATATCAGCATCCTGATGCTCTGTGGGAATGTATGAAAGTAACATGATTCACCGCTGCACAAAATCTCTGAAATGATGGTACCTGATGTCGATGTGCTTGGATCTATCATGAAATACTATATTAGCCGAGAGTTTAATGCAACTCTGGTTATCACAATGAATCACAGTAGGCTTCAAGTGTGACCCGAACAACCCGACCAGGATCTTCCTCATCCATATAGTCTCGCATGCAGCCAAACTTGCTGCCATATACTCGGCCTCTGCTGAACTGAGTGCCACGGATCTCTGCTTCCTGTTGTACCAAGAAACTATTGTCAACCCGATACTGAAGATCCCTCCAGATGTGCTCTTTCTGTCCTTTGGGCTCCCTGCCCAATCTGCATCTGTGAAGCCACATAGATTCACGTCATCCTCTTGTCTGTACCACAATCCATATCCCGATGTGTACCAAGCACGAGGTGCTTGTTTCAACCCATACAGCGCTCTCTTGAGCCTACACACATGCGACTCACTGCTGAAGATCTCAAAACCTTTAGGTTGCTCTATGTAAACCTCCTCCTCAATGACTCTGTTGAGGAACGCAGTATTCACATCCATCTGATGGATATGCCACCCCATCTACGCTGAGAGAGCAAGAATCATCCATATGGAAGAATACCTTGCGACAGGTGCAAAGGTCTCCTCATAATCGATCCCCTCTATCTGTGAGAAGCCTCGGGCAACAAATCTTGCCTTGTACTTCTCCACACTCCCGTCAGCTGCCTGCTTAACTTTGTAGATCCATCTCGAAGCCACCACTGATTTCCCTTCCGGTCTAGGAACAATCTCCCATGCACTGTTTCTGACAATAGAATCATACTCTTCCACCATGGCGTCTACCCATGCGGGATCCTCCACAGCTTCCTCGAAAGAGGATGGCTCAGTCACAACACACTTGCTCATAAGAGCCATGTATCCAGTGTACCGATCAGGTGACTGTCTCTGCCTGCGTTGGGCTGTAGGTGGTCCTACAACTTTCTCTGCATCTTGAGCCAGTCGCTCAGCTTCTGTCAAGCGCTTTCGCCCTCTGATGGTTGGCGCTGCATGAGTGGTCTCTTCCACTCCATGAACCTCGTCATGTGGCTGATCCATGTCCTGAAGCTC
>APFE031282034.1:0-24687 GCA_000404065.3 Pinus taeda | reverse complement strand
CATAATAATAATATATAAGTTTAATAAATTCTGAAGGTTTATTTTGTTAATGATGATGAAAAATTGTCATATGCAATCTTATTATTATATTAATAATATATTTATGCTATAATCAATATAATAAAAACTATTAATGTAACAATATTATAGTTATTATTAACATTAATATTACTCTTATCGATTTTGTTTTATAAAGAAATGACTAATAATTAATATTTGTGTTATAACTTTAATTAATGTTATATAAATGTTAATATTAACATTAATAAATTGTCAAAATATATTTATCATGATCAATAATAATCTTATTGACCATTACAAATTGACCTAATATTATTTTAAACCTAAAATAATATTATTACATTTCTATGGTACCTAATTTAATATTAAAAGTATTAAATCTATTATTAAAGCTAATATCACAATTCAATATTTAAAAGTAAAATCTAATATCAAAACCTTAAATCTTATATTATAATTATTACAGCTAAAAATATTATTGTTAAATATTTTCTAAACCTAAACATAACATTAAATATAATTAATACACCTAAAATTAAAACCATATTTCACCCTTAAATTGTTTAAAAAAGGCTAATGATGTTAGGGATTGATATATATATATATATTTATTATATATGTCTTTTCTATGCAAAAATTTCAACGGTGATTGTGCAATTTTGTATATTATTGAACCACCCAAGTGGTAGTTTATTTATATAATTGAAATAATTTCAATTTTTCAAAAAAAAAAAATCTTTTGAAATAAGTATTCCTAAAGTATCATTAAGATAGAAATAAATATTTATCTATTGCACCAAAACAATATACTAGAAAAATGACATTCACAACTTACGCTCTCACAGCTAGTCACCCTCATGGCAGTTCTTAATTCCATAAGTGAACAACTAAAATTAGGGATTTATCACATTTTTTAGGCCATACTTCAAAAAAAAATTGAAGGCCACACACTTAGGGAAAACTTAGTCTCTGTCACATGGTCTATCAATCACAGATCTTAATAGTCACAATGTTTGAACCTCTATGGGTTCTGCCATAAATTCTCTTTTCAATTCAAATTTCTAAGTGGGAGAGTATCAGAGAAAAGATAATGAGAATCCAGAAACCAAGAGCTAATAAACTCCTCGATGATTTCTTCTTATTTTTATAATCACACCATAACCCTTCATCTTCCCAGTCTTTTTATACAATCTTCTTAGGAATACCAACCATTACATCGAGGAAACATAATATTTATTTAAGGAATGATAAGATTTCTCCCACCCCTCCTTGCACTTTTTCCTCCCTAGTAATGTTTTCCGCCCTACCCAAAACATCATCATTTTTTGGCTATCCCCTACTTCAATTCTAGAATTTTATTAACGAAAATAAGCATTACATCATACAACAAAGTTTGACATCATAGCACCAATGCTAGCATAGCATTATATGTTCTTAATTGCATTACAAAAAATGGGGTACTGAAAAGGTTGTCACAAACCCCTTGACCCCCTTTAAGGAACATCTTCCTTGGTGGTCTACTATATGTAGAACCATTCTATGTAGAAGAATAGATATGCCACTTTCATATCAGTAACATTTTCCATGTCTTTAGTTGCCTCTTCCATAATGCCTTAAATATTTCACTGTCTAGTTACCTCTAGACCTCTTAGCATTCCACCAAATTACTTGAAAGTTTTTGTTTCTTTAGAAGGATTACACACGAAACAAATGAAACTCATTCTTTTCTTGGACATTCCCAATGAATTCATGATCCCACTGAGTATGTAAATGGACCGTTAAAAACCAGTTCACTTAAGTATCCCCTTCCCTAGTAGGCCACACACATTCCAAGTTCAAGCACCTCCTTCTTTGCCTCCCCGATACCTTGGGTAATCCATTGCTTGACAAGGATTCCTCACAAAGGAGGATCCTTGAGACTTATAGAGTCTTATAACGAAGGAATTTCCCTTTCTTTCTCCAAATAGCATAACACATTTTCCATAACATACTCCATGATGATCAATGTATGTCATAGGTTTCCAATGTCACCATAATGGCCTTGTCCCTAGGATTTTCAACTTCATAACCATCATCTTTAATTCTTGGATAGATCATCATTTCACCTATATCTTGAGCATATAGTTTCCATGAGATTAATCAAAATAATTTAAATAAATTTTTCTTCACTTTTCTTTTCTTTTACAGACTTACTTCATATAGGAATAATATTTCATAAATATGAGATTCTCCTCATGATGTTTGGATATGTTAGGTCCCTATACTACTAGTGTAACCCCTTATTGTTATTAGTGCAACCCCCTTATTATATTGTTGTGCCCATGTAGTCCACATATTGTTATTATTGTGCCCCATAGAAGCCCACTATTGTTATTTTTGTGCATTTATATTATTATTGTTATGTCGGCTCTGATTATATTATGACCCCTTAGACTCCTATATATAGAAAGGAGGCCTTTTCATTTGTAGCATCCAAGAATTTTTCATTTGTGTAATGTAGACGAGGTTTTCCCTTGAAGAGGCTGATTTTTAAGTTGTTGATCTATCTTTTCTATCTTTTTGTTAGCTGGTTGCATAACATTTGGTTCCAAAGATTTGGATTCTAGGGTTTTCTTACTCCAAACATGTCATCCTAGAATTTTCGATCTATCATATTCTTTACAACGTTTCAGAAGCTAAAATAAAAAACCATTTTAGGCGCAATCATTCTGAACATTGGTTCGGAATTTGAGACCTTGTCTCCCTATATTTATGGAGATATGATGTTAGGAAGTTAGGGTTTTTAAAAGCCCTATAATTCCATATCAACCTGTTGATCATGATATTGTCGCTATAATTTTAATTCTACGAAGCTTCAAACTTTGAAATTAAAACTCATTTGAGCATAAATCTTGGTGAAGCTTGGGCCTGAATTTAAGATGTTATTTTGCTATATGTTTGGAGGTACAATCCAATACATTTATGGTTTTTGCAGACTCTCGAATTACATTCCAAGCAGGTGACCTTGGGAAAATCGTCCTAACTTTCTCTCTAAGCATCAAATTGAAATTTCATAACAATTTGGAGAAATAGGACGGACGGTTTCTTTTTGTGTATGTTTTTTAGGTTTGAAGGTCGTACAATTTATATCTACTGAAGCAATCTATAATTAGGCGATCGTAGGAGATTTGGCAAAACTCTTTATTGTAGAATCCAATATTAATAAGGCTAGTGGGATTATAAAGAGGACTTAGGGGGCTACCACAAGCCAAAATTTTAGAACATGAAAATCTGAAATTACAGAGTTACAGTGATTTACGTATCGAGCTCTCAAAAGAGGGAAAAATAATGACTCGAATCAAGAAAATAGAAACAGTTAGTGTAGTGTACCTCTTGAGCCTACTTGGAATATAGCTACCAGGCTCTCATTCTGGTAAGTTTTCTTTGTTAATAGCTAAGGATTATCCATCATGACAGGTCATATCTCCTATTATTACATGAGAAAATATTACCCAACATCAATTAGGGAGGCATAGTATCGTATACTCCTCTTATGTTTTATTGGTTCTCTGATAGGGACCCTTAGATTCGGTTATATGTCTACTATATGTGATCAACCATTAAAGCTAATCATGGTATGTGTCCTATGAAACCCTTGGGTTAATCCCCACAAGCATTAATGGTCATTAATTCAAGTTTATTGTAGTTATTATGGTTGTGTATCATGACCATATTCCTTTATAGATAGTCATTATGTTAATGACCAACCCTTCATTCACATGCATAACTAGTTGGACTAGTTTAAAAGGAGGTAGTCTAAGGACATGCAAGAATAGATAATTTGAACCATTGGTCATACACTCAGGAGCATTAAGCATTAATTCCACAATTGTTATGCATGCATAAGCATTTAATTTATCACATAACATTATAGGCAGATTGTATTCCTTATTTAAATGTGATATGTAGATTTCATAGTTATATCACATATTCATATATGATCTCCTCTTAAACACCATTAGCATTTAAAACCACGTCTTATGCTTCCACTATTAACTCTGCTCTTGGATATAAAAGGAGTCACATGTATAACACATTATCATAAAAATCATTAACACAGGTAATCTACTAATGTATAATTGGCACATGCAATTTCTTCCATGAATCACATAGCTCACAGGTACAAGTACTGTAACCCACTTTATACACTTCTATTGCTAACTTCACATGGAACATGCTTAATGAAAAACCATTATCTCCATAATAAAGATAACCCTGAGATGAATGATTTAACAATTTCAAATTAAGGATTAAGGTAAAACATATACCATGAGAGTGACTCAAACTAAAATGAAGGCAAACACCAGTAATCTTCTCATAATCATCTCATTCAATTCATTCATTCATGGCGAGGAAACTTAAATCTTCACATACACAAACTGGAATTATAACAGAGAGAGAGAGAGAGTAAGAATCATCATAAAAACATCCCATGCCTCTGACAGTATCTAAAACTTCACTTGGAAGGAGGAGAACCACCACCCAACCATGAATCCCCTATGATTTCGCCCTAGCCGAAGATCTTACCAAGCATCAATTGTCCTCAATTGATCAATGCATGGGTATTTAATACCCTCTTTCATGATTTAGCTAGCACTAGCGGTGTCCCACTTTTATGGATTTTTCCATTTGTCTAGGTCTTTTTCGAAAAATCTCATCTTTATCTCCCATGATGGTTTTCCACATAAAATCTTGCCTTTATCTCTTGCAAAGCTTTTATGTTTGATGGATCTTTATCTCCCATCCATCTGATGGATATCCAATCCATCCAACCTTGTCTAGAATAACATCTAGAAGCTTTATCATGAAATATTCATGTTTATCCCATTTCCCATGGGATTTGGAAACAATATCCTCTCTCTTGGTTCTCCACCCCCCAAGTGATTTATTTTATTAATTTATTTAATAACACATTTGCTTTTCATATTACATATCACCTAGATTTCGTTAGCTTAGCTTGAGGATGAGAAATTTCATAGGAAGTAATTTCCTCCTTGGAGGCTTGAGGCTTTCCTTGACTCACAAATATATGCAAGACAAAATTAGGGATAAGATCGAGGCAATTTTTAACTTGTAGATTATCATAATTCTCATAAGAATCAGTACTTGTTTCAGATTGAAGGTGTTTTAGAGACATGTGAACCAACTTCTGAAATTTTTCATTCAAATACATCCAATTGACATCTCTCTCCAAAAATTCATAAAAAATATGAACAAACCTAGTAACATAATCATCTAATGACTCTTCAAGTTTCATTATAAGATTATTTATCCTTCTAAACACATCTTGCAAATCGTACTTGTCGAAGGCTTATCGAAGCTTACTAATGAGATCCTCGAATGAATGGATGGATGTTGCTAGTAACATGTGGCACCATTTCTTGATGTGACGTTCAATCATGTGGGTAAAAACCTACCAATAACATATTTAAAATGTATTCTACTAGAGTGATAGAAAATAAGAACTTGAAGCATGTGTCCAAAACCCATTGTTTGACCCTTGCCATCAAAATTCCACTGTGAAAGTGATAAACTATTTCCGCGAGCACCAAAAGGTTATCACTTTTAGAAAAATAACTCGAGATAGAGATTCAGGATAAAGCCATTTACAAATATGAAACCAAACTGTAGGCTCCACATTTAATAATGGCACTGGATCCTGCCTATAGCTAGGGGGTCTCCTTGGTGTGAAGTCCTAATTAGACCTCACACCGTTTGGGATAAGAGCCACATCTGGTATGTGGGCCCGACTGCCACCATGAATGTTTCGCTCTTGGATACCAAACTAAAGATGTCAGATTGAGGACAAGAATGAAATGCCTAGACATTGAAATGAAGTCAACCCAAGATTGAAAAACTATATAAATAGATACAATCAAGTCACAACAACACTAAGAAGAGGCATGTCATGAGAAGGACCAGTGAGCCAAAACCCAATCAAACATAAACGAACAAGAACATGCTAGAGGTTAATTGCAAATTAGTTCACAATAAATCATTGACATGTTGTAGAATATGTAAGCACAAATTTGAAAGAAAACATACATGCAACAACTACAAACCAATCCATAACATATTGCGTGTATGAAAGCACACACGCAAATATAGTGAAAATATCAGATAAACAATACAACCACCATGAGTAAGCATGGGAATCAATGTCAAACATGAAGAACATCTTATTAATGCTACTATAAATTCAAGTACATATCTTGCAATTTGTTAAAGCCCAATAGTGGAACATGGGCTATTCATACCATTGCCCAATGAAAAACCCTAGCCTCACTACAACTCACTCTACTAGCTGGCAAGAGTTGAGTGCCTTTAGTTCTCAAGTAAAAATAAGTTATCTAATCCTAGATCCAACTCAAGTGCTAAACGTACTCTCCACTTCCTCAACGAGGCATGAGGGTCTATTTATAGAGGTGAGGAGGGTGACATTTCACCTTCTCCTGTGACCTTTCAACTACCCTAATGACTCTTGAACTTCCTCACTCTTCTCTTTTGTCCATTGATTGCTACGTGCCTAATTATAGATGCATCTTCACAAAATACTAACATTTTTCTGTACATTAAGTCAATTTCCTTTCAATCGTGGGGTTTGAAACAATTTATTTTCCGATTGAGATGAATTTTATTAAAACTATGCACAAATTTTGTGTTAGCTATGGCAAAGATTTATACTTTGTTTGACTTAAATTTTTGTCTTCCCATGCTAGTCACTCTCTTAAGGATTCAATTTATCACTGTGGTGATATTTTTTTGATCAGTTGGTTCATATCCTTTATTAGATTTTCTACCTTGTTTAACTTTGGTAGTCTTCTCCACAGTACGAGGGTGCACTTAATTGGTAGGTACAAAAGTAGTAAGGGTGTACTTTTTGAAGGTCCATACAACAGTAATAATGGCAACAATTTTTCATGGTTCCTATGCACATTATAGTATGAGGGAGGTGTTTTTATGTAAGAAAGTAGACGATATATTTCCAATTTTTCTACCCTCAATTAATTTCAGTTTGCATGTTGTTTAAGATTAAGCAATTCCATTTTTTTTCAGTTCAGTTCAGTTTGTAGTTCAAATTTAGTTCAGTTCAGTTTTGCATGCATGATCTAATATCTAGAGGACACAAAACTCTATATAATCATAGTGCTTTTGCATGATAAGTTTTCAGTCTAGGTAGGGGGCAAAATTCTCAAGGAAGGGGATGCATACTTCTATTTGTCTTCCAATTCAGATGCACTTACCTTGCACACTTATCCATGTAGCAAGGGTACACTAGATGATTAAACTTGGGCTAGCGTTTGACTGAGTCACCTTGAGTGCTTTATGCATGTGACCAAATACTTTGTATCTTTTCTCATCTTCCTATTCTATAAAGGAGATGTAGTGAACACTTCCGTGTTGGTCAGACAGCCTTTGGTATTGTAAACAATGCGGCCTTTTTATTCTTACAAGGGATATATTATTTGTAGTTGTCCTAGCCTCTTTTTAAGTTTCCATGTCATCCTAAACAAGCTCTTGAATACTATCATATAAGGTCAACGACTTTCTGTTGTATTTCAGCTTTGTGGGCAAGTGATTCAAGGCTTGCGGTTAAGCTGTGAAAATATCTTCTAGCTATGACCAAACTACAAGAAGAAGTCCCATACAAAACAAGTCACAACCGATATATAAGATTGTCCTTAACTATAGTGAAGCACTGCTTCTAAACTCAGACCTATTAGGACAAACCCCTAACCAAAACAGTCCCAACAATAACCAGAATTTATCCTCCTTAATCTTTGTTGCCATAGAGATATCTTTTTATTTTTATTGATGTGTCCCAAATGAGAGAGAATGCTCCTCTATATATAAAATTCAATGGAGTTGATGGGATGTGACTTTTGATCTTCTTAAGCTGACACATAGTTGAGGCTGACCTAAATAATTTACATGAGAGAAACATAAATTCAAAATTCCGCTTCTACTTATCCAAATTTGACGATATTTAGATCGATTTTGGTCCTCTCGAAAAGAGGAATTCAATGACACAATTATATTCCCCAAAGGAGCTATTTAAAGTGGGATTTGGCCCTACTTTTCATTTTTAACAAAAATAACCATCAGTATTCTTTTCTAGAATTTTGGGCTGAATTCACAATAGTATGCTAAAATGTGTCATTTCAATGTATGGAAATTAGGATATATAAATGTGAGATATATACTCTACATTTTTGGGTTATCTCCTTTTCAAATCAAACTTTTTTAGGCTACATCTTAATTATTTGAACTTTGAACTTTGAAGAAATTCCTAAATGGAGTTTGTAAATACTCGAATGAATGGACTTCGTAAGGCAATGGTACCATAAATTGTGTTATTTCAAAGATTTGACTTCCATATTTTCACAAAATTCAATGTCCTCGATAAATACTTATATCTATAGATACTTATGTTTAGGATTATATGTGTTGGAGTGGTTCCTTTATGTTTTACTATAATATTGATGTTGACAAGCTTTAACTAGCTTTATTCATCAATTGCTCATAGAATATGCAAAAGGAAATGATTGTCAAAATGTTGCAAAAATTACATTTCTCCTGATTTTTTATTATTATTCATGATAGGATAGTCATGTTGTAGGAATAAGCTATCCTACAACCTGTTTCAATTTGTGGTTTTTTTTTTCCTCCCATTTTTTTACAAGGATGTAGATTTCATTTTCATGTGGTTGTTTTATTGCATGTATCTTATGTAGCCCCAAATGTTGGTAATGGAGCGGATCTTGAGAAGTAGTCATGGACACAGACTCTATCAGAGGTTAATGTTATAATACCACTTCCACCTAGTATCAGAAAAATTTTAATGGTCTGTGACATAAAAAAGAGTTATTTAATGACACGGTTGAAAGGGAAACCTCATGCCTTAGTTGTAAGTCATTTATTTGTGTTTCTTAGCTGTAAGTCATCTGTTTGATTTTGAGCTTTATCACATCAATTATTTTGGTAATCCAATATGCATGGCCTCTATTTCTCACCCGATCTTAGTTACTTTACATGGTTGATATAACATTCAATTCTAGGCCACTTTTATTTTAAGTCAGATATTTTATTGATTAAAAGGATGTTCATATTTTGATTGGTTTACTTGGAGCTTGATTTTTAAAACTTTTGTAAATTCCACGTGGATGCTATTTTTCAGGGTGAGCTCTTCGCACCAATAAGGTCAAATGATTCCTGGAACATAGGTATACTACAAGTGCATCTTTGGCCTTTTTTGTGTATCTATTTTCTTTATATCATTGATGGATGGTTATTGATTGATGTAAAATAGAGGATGGGAAGGTCCTACTAATTCTCTTGACAAAACAAAATAAAATAGAGCGGTAGAATTGTATTTTAAAAAGTGAGAGAGAAATCAACACTTGAAAGGTAGAACTTGAGAATAAAAAGCTATCCGATCTAGATCTAGAGACACAACAGACTGTGGAAAAAAATTTGATGGTATTGATGAGTCTTCCCTGCAAATAAGATCTAACTATTAGACCACTGCCAAATTTCAGTTATGTGCAATGACAATAGTGACTCTAGCTTTATTTGTATGAAAGCGACTTTGGCCATTGTCCTATTCATTTCCTATGAATGATTTTGACTTTCAAACTCCAACTAGTTTGTTGTTAAACTAATTAGATCTTTGATGACAAACATATAGTTTTCAAATCTCTTTTCTAAATCTATTTTCTTGAGAAAATTTTCATTTTTACTTTAGGTAGTGTAGATTGCTACCGTGTGACATATGCTATGATATAATTTCTTGGATAAATAAAAAAAAAGTGTTATACAACATATTCCTTTTTTAATCTAAAGAAAAAAAAATTCCAAAGACAAAGTTTATTAATTACAAACATCTTTTAGACTTAGCTAAGTTACATGATTATATTTCGGTAGGGGATTTTGTGTACGCTGATATTGTGTTGTCTCTTTTGTTTCTGTCAGGCAACAATGGTTAATAAGGAATGTGTTCTTAAGCAGCACACGCACATCTTATTCTACTATCGACATGGATCTCCATCGTTTCCAGGCATGACAACAAGAACACAGTTGTTAGTGGGATCTCCAAAGTCCTTGTTCGATGAATTTAATACTAGTGATGATTTTATTTCCTTGCCAGATAAATATTGTCACAAGTCAAAATCAAATAAACAAAAGCAACTCAAGAATGAAGGTTAAGCTATTTATTTATGTGGAAGTCCATTTATTTTATTTTTTGGTTTTTTTCATGTTTTGGGTGAGGACTTGTGAAATTCCGAATTACATGTTGGTTTATGTGAAGGGGAAATATATATATGTGTGTGTGTGTGCGTGTGTGTGTGTGTGATTTATGGTTTCCAAAGATTTGTTCTACATTTGCATAGAAGTTTAGATATCATTCAGATATCTAAACACCAAACAACAACAACATTGAGATTTTTCTTTCAATCTATATTTTAGTGTATGATTGAAGGAAATATAAAGAATTCGAGTTGAGTTAATATTTGTTTCATAATCCTCTTTTTCTTGGTTTTGTAGATATAGATGAAGTAGTACCTTACATGACTAAGAATGGGTGTTCTTGTCCTTGATGAAAAGTATGTGAGGGTTCTTCTAAATATTTTTCTTGTTGATATTATAATTAGTCTTCAACTTCAATTCCTATGCAATAATGTTCTTCCTCAAGATCTATAAAATATTGTTCCTCATCTTTTTTATTTGCAGTATATAAAGATATCATAGAAAAGCTCAAGTATAAGCTTGTTAGCATTCTTATTGAAAACAATGTTCATGAAGCAGGAATTTTGGAAAATTTAGGTATAATTGCTACATTTTATAATTTTTCTACCCAACTCATTTTAGGGGCTCCTCTTCTAAAATTCATTTTTGCTTTGTTTTGTTTCCCATGCCATTTACCTAGCTTAATATAGGTTTGGTTATTTTTTTCTTTAATATATTCTTTTGTGCGATAACTTTGATTATGTTTTAAGAAGTGTGCTTAATTAATTCACATGTATCATCTAAAGAAGCTTAACATTTTTACTATTTTGAATTTAATTTTTGTAACTTCTACCAATATTTAACAAATTGGATAATTTTCCTCAATTTGAATTTCACATTGTCTCAAGCAACTAATAGCTTTTGAAAATTAGTTGAATTTGTATCCTTTGTATTTTTTGTCTAGACATAAAACCAAGCTTCTAGAATGATGACAATATAATTCTATGTAGGTGTATTTTTTAATGAATATTGGGATGATTTTTAGGGCATGACTCAAAATACATTGGGAGGTAGTTAACAATTCAGTTTTTAGTCTTCCTACTATTTTTAATGATCGCAAGAATACTAGATGTATATAGTTTTTTTAGTTGTAGACAAAATAAGGTTATGTGTAGTTCCCAAACTTCTTGTAGATATTTTGACTTGAATACTTTGACACTTTTGTGTAATTGTTATCATTTAACAATATTTATTTAAAGTCTTAGATTTATTCATAACCCATAGTTTGTTCCACCCACATGTTTTTGAACTTGAACTTATTTAACTAGTAAATATTTTAATATAATATAACAAATTCTAATTCATGGGAGAAAACTGATTTAGTTTGACTTTATTGATCCATATGGGACTTTAATAGATATAGATTGTCTAAGAGATTTAGAATTTAGTGCAAAATGCTTATAGTTGTTATATACATTGACTTATATTTAAATCAATACCAATGACTTCGATGCCCATGATATTTTATAAGGGGAAACTTTACATTGTAATGGACACATTCAACAAAATATCAAACACCCATATCACACTTTAGGAGATATAGGTTGTTTACTAGATCTATATCAATTACTACATATAACATATAATGTTCTACAAGTCTCATGTAGTAATCCTCGTGTAGCAATTGCTACAAATCTAGTAGTTACTATGGGTGTGCTATAAATTATATCTTAAGTTTTACCGTGGTTGTAGATCATCTTTAAAGGTGAATAAAGCCTCTAATGAGGAGATTTCATGCAATTATTAAGTTCAATTTATTTAAATAACTCCAATTAGGGTCGACGGGGTCTTAGATAGATGGTGATTAGGTGCTCTGTTAAGACACTCCTTGATGCTAAACCACCGATTCAATTCTCCATCCCAATAAAAGTGATATATTGAACATGATAAAAATATAATCCTACTAAACTTACAAAAAAAACAATTAAAAATTTTAATATAAAACAAAAAATACATATACATTCATTTTAAGTACCACTACTTACATGTTATTATATTACATGTTATTATATTAGAAATGATGCATGTTAAACATTTTTTAATACGGCTTTAACATTACTTTGAAATCTCAAAAATCAACTTTCTGTATTACTTATTTCTAATGACAGATTATATTATTATATTTAAAAGTAATGGCTTTGAAATTCATCCATATTTTAGAAACTTAATTGGCATACCACAACCATCAATGGAAATTTTAAACTTAGAATAATGGAAATTTTAAACTTAGAATAAATAATTTTTCGTTGATATAAAAATACATACAATTATCACAATTTCAACTACCTAAATATATTTGATTAATCATTTTATATGTATTTGAATGATTTTTCTTTTTTTTAATGTGTAAGCATTGATCTTCTTGCAGTTTGAAGAAGAAACTTTACAGCCACATTCCAACGACAAGTGAGGGTGTAATTGATGGGTTCCCACATCATAAATTCCTATTTGATCATGTCTTCAAATGGCATCCTTCAAGGCCACCACACCATGAATTATTGTGGCACTTAAGCAACACTTTCAATGTTGAACAAGAGACATACATTATCTTAATTAAGAGCCAACATGTCGGTTAGATGTTGGCATCACATTGCTCAAGTTATGACCGATTTAACTTCTTATAATTGTTCTATAGCCCGGGTTTAAGAGGTCAATTACGCAAGGACTATGCCTCATCATAAACTAAAGATGACATTTAGTTTAAGTAAACTATTTTGATATTGCGTGCTCAACATTCTTCTGGACGATAGGAAAACTTTTACCAAACACTACATGTAATAGTATGTTTGATTTAAGCTCTTGTTTTACTTATGTTTCAGCATAGTTTAGTGTTATATATTTTGAGTTAATAATATTCGATTTGACTCTCAAAATAAAGAATTACATAATAGAGGGTTTGCAAAATCTTACAAAGTTTGTTTGGTAGCCTATTTCAGTAGAACATTAGATGCTTATCTTTTAAAATATCAAAATAAATAAATAAATTAATATAAAATAAATAAAAATAAATACAGTAATTACAAAGTAGTGATTTTTTTAATTAGAAAAAATCAAAGAAACAAAATTATAAACCTAGTCAAATAGTTGTGGATTATAGGTGAGGATTAAAAATGTGTCTATTTCCAATTTTATTCTAAATAATACCGGTTTTTAGTGTCTCATACCGTGGACCTTGGTATAATGTCTTACACTCTTTTATAATGGTCTAAATTCTTCTCTTTACTTAGTTTTCTTATTTTTTTTCTATGTGGTTCATTGATCACTATGTTGATGGAATATTTGTACTAGACCGATCTACCCAAAGGGATCACTCCCTGTGGGTCACCCATGGAGTGTGACCCTAAGAGTGTCAAGAGAATTGAATTCATGACCTCTCAATAACAAAAGTACTTTAACAAGGCTTACTCGACAAATTGAGCTAACCTTAGTGGCTTACTCAATTCTCTCATTATCTAAACTATCTGGACTATTTCTTAATAAAATACTTTCACATCTCGATATACCTTCTTGATTTTTTCTTTCTTTCTTCCATCCATATAATCCAAAAAAATCAATCTAAAGTTACCCAAGTATCCTTCCTTTCATCTATTAATTTCCAAGCTTCAAATCCCTTCAAATTTCCCTTGTCCC
Organism: Pinus taeda; assembly: GCA_000404065.3. Classification (NCBI taxonomy): domain Eukaryota; kingdom Viridiplantae; phylum Streptophyta; class Pinopsida; order Pinales; family Pinaceae; genus Pinus; species Pinus taeda. Next base: position 10,710 of record APFE031282034.1, on the reverse strand, counting down.
TACATATTCATGCTTACATGATGTTGAGTTGGAACTAAGATGGAGATGAGGTTATATGATATCGAAAGAATGTGGTAATATGTAGCTTTTCCTTGTGGTTGTTTCTTACGGTCTAAAATTTGAGTTGGTTTTTTTCTATCATATTTTTTTGTCCATTTTGTTAAGTGTGAAGCCAAATTCATGCAGGATTATAGATCCTTCTACATTGCCATTAGTTTCTAGATCTCCATATAAATTCACATGCACGACTCTAGGCCCTTCTATGCTGCCATTAGTTTCTAGATCTCCACCTAAATCACATGCATGATTCTAGATTGCCATTAGTTTCTAGATCTCCACCTAAATCACATGCATGATTCTAGATCCCTCTTCAGCCTCTATAAATTTGTAATTTATCTAGCCAAGGAAAGCAAGCCAAGGTCCAGAAGTATTACATAATGTAAAGTGATTTATGTTCTCCAGTGATTGTTTTATCTATTCCGCTATTCTTTCTCCATTTGTCTGTCTCTGAAATTATTCTTTGCTATTGTCGTCTAAGTCTCTGAGTATAAATATGTTGTGTGTGTGATGTATGCTCTAAACTAACAACTCGTATTAGAGCTAGGGTCGAATATCCACTGTGCAAGCCACTTAGTGCCATCGCCTTACTCTGGCAGTGTTCATTAAAACGTTGGTTGTTACCTCTGGAGCTGTTGAAGGATATGTCGAGGAAATCAGAAATCGCTGCAAAGAAGAGAGTCCACGAAAATGATGTGTTCCGGAAATAGCTGAGGAACGTTAAGATAGTTGTTGCAAGAAATAAAAAGGTTGCGGGCATATGGTGAAACGTGCCATGAAGCCTAAAATGTGGAGTGCGTAAGTGCTTTACGTGGAGTTCGTAATTTTTTTTTCATCAAGCTTGCACGTATACAAACCAACATATGTACGTGTGAAATGTGAAAAGGTTAAAACATTATATATGTTTTTTATATTTATATAATTATATATTGCAATTTTGAAAAGTATATTTTAAAAAGGAGCAAGAATGTTGAAAGGGTATTTTAAAAGGAGGAAGGTCATTATTACTAAATTTTAAAGATTAATAATTAAAGTTTTATTTTTAAGTGGAGTTTTTGTTTTTGGGCATCAATATATTGAAAATGGAGACAACAATTACATATATAGAGAAGTTGGGAGGGCTAATTTTGCCCTATGGAAATCACAGCTGGAGGATATACTAATTTTGAAGGATCAGTATTTGTCGATTGAGGGCACAACAAAGAAACCCTCATCGATGACAAATGAAGAATGGAATAAGCGAGATAGAAATGCGATTGCAATAATCCACCAATATCTAGCAAAGAATGTGTATTTTAATGTGTCTAGAGAAAAGACAACAAAAGGATTATGGAAGAAGCTCCATGATCTATATGAGAAGAACATGACATCAAACAAAGTGTTCTTGATGAAGAAGCTTTATAATCTCAAAATGAAGGATGGTGCTTCAGTTACTGAGCACTTGAATGCATTTAATATTATTACTAATCAATTTGCCTCTCTTAAAATCATTTTGGATGATGAAATTAGAGCCATTTTGCTAATTTTTTCTATGCAAGATAGTTGGGAAAATTTAATTGTAGTTATGAGCACTTCAAAAACTATAGAGACCTTGAAGTTTGATGATGTTAGCAACAGTTTAATGAATGAGGAGCTGTGACACAAGTCAATTGTGGAAAACCAAGGAGGAGAAGCTCTAACCGTAGTTGATCGTGGTAGGAGAATGGATCGAGGCTAGCCAGGGCGATCAAGATCAAGAGGTTGATTAAAATCAAGGAGAGGAAGGATAATTTGCTTTCATTGTGGCAAACCCGGGCACATGATGAAGAATGTCGATTTTGGAAGGAAGGACAAAAGGATCACAGACCATCTAACACAAATCACAAGTCATCCAGTACAAATGAAGGTGAGACTACTGTTGTAGCCACAGATGGTGATGTATTGTTTATTGTTTCAGTAGAGGATGCATGTGTATATACATCTAGAGGTAACTTTGACTGGATCCTTAACTCTGGGGTATCTCACCAAGTAACCCCATGCAAATATAGTTTTGTTTCATATAATCCTGGTGATTATGGTAGAGTGCATTTGGGTAATAATCATTTTTGTAGTATTGTTGGAGTGGGAGATGTCAAGATCAAGATGAAAGATGGACAAGATATATTGTTGAAATAGGTCAGGAATGTACCAGAAATACACACGAGTTTAGTCTATATGGGACGATTGGATGATGAAGGTTATTCCACAAGCTTTGGAAAAGGAGGCTGGAAAATTAGCAAAGGAGCATTGGTCGTGGCCAAAGGACCCAAGACAGGAACATTATACACATTGTAACAGGTTTGCCATAAAGCATGAGAAGACTGTGCCTCATAGTCCTAGAAATTCATAAGGAGTCACCATCCATCCAACAATTGGAGCTTCATGTTGATCAATGGTCATTAATCAAATAAAAGATCAAATATTTATCCCTTGAATGAGCTAGATGAGTTTAAAAATCATTTAACATGTAATTCTTCATTACAAGGCTAATCAAGATGGTTTCTCCTTTACCATTTTATCATTTATTATCTTTTCTTTTCCATTCACCTTCATTAAGAAATATTCATTTTCCATTATTTTTATGAACTTTCCACTTTTTACTTTCATCTCTTTTACCATTTTACCATTTCTATAATTGTTCATTTTCATTTCCAATTAGTTCTTTTTTCTACATTTATTTTCCATATTCTTAAAAAAACCTAATTTATTCTCCATATTTCTAGAATCATCTACATTTTGAAAGAGGATTACCACATCTATAAAAATGAAGATGGAAGCTTGATAATTCCCTATGAGGTTGAATATTCCGTAGGAGGAATATTCACCGATTTCTAACCATACATTTTCACAACACTCACATTTCATGGAACCTTTATTAGTAATAATTATTTAGTTGTTAACAACATCAATATAGTAGTGTGTTTTTTTTGCTACCTATCAATGAATACATTTATGGTGTTGTAATTATCAATTATGATAATGATTTTGTGATGTTTGATGTATCCAATTAATTTAATTATTTAGAGAGTTGAAATAGTAGTCAAGGTATTTAAGGTCATCTACATTTCCTTCCATGGATAAAGCTATAAAACCCTAAAGGAGAAATTAGTTTAGTTTTTTCTCCTTACATTTATTTCTAAGAAGATTCCCAACTTAATTATAATAGAAACTATTAAGTAGCTCTTTAAAATTTCAATGCAAACTAACTTGTGAATATTTAGGGGTGTAGAGGAAGGAGAGTGATTAGGGGTGTAAAGGAAGGAGAGTGATTAGGGTGATAGACAAATCAGTGAGGTGAGGCCTCATGGGTTTGGATAATTTAGATGCATTGCATTCATATCAATAACCATTGTATTGATTGAACATTGATAATAATTAGGATAACTAATCTAAGATAAAGTAAAATTTAGTGAGCTCTGCAATGACAAAAGCAAAGCTTAAATAAGAGAGAGTGACAGATTTTATATTGCAACTCTTACATTTAACTCATTGCTTCCAATGGTCATGAAGATGGAAATTCCCAAAATGATTACTAGAAAGCGAGATACTAAAATTATCACTATTACTTTTAAATGACATGATAACAATTACTTCAATAAAAAAATACTACCACGATAACCAACACAATAAGCATATTATCAACACGAAAAACATAAACATATTATTCATTACTCATGTGTGGACAAGTGTCCACATAAAATATAAAAACCACAAATAAATATAGACAGATAAAAACACAATATCCATCCATCAGTGAAAATTTGAACCATCCAACGGAAAATCGAATTCAGCAGAGTCTCGCTGAATTTCTATATCTACTACACTGCAAACTCTGTATACTACAAACAAAAATCTAAGTAAATGATAACCAACACAATAAGCATATTATCAACACGAAAAACATAAACATATCATTCATTACTCATGTGGACAAGTGTCCACGTAAAATATAAAAACCACAAATAAATATAGGCGGATAAAAACACAATATCCATCCATCAGTGAAAATTTGAACCATACAACGGAAAATCGAATTTCTATATCTACTACACTGCAAACTCGGTATACTACAAACAAAAATCTAAGTAAATGAGTCGCCTACGGAAAGTCCTACACTTAAACAAAGTCATACAATTGACTCAGTGTCTTCCTTTATTCGTTTTCCCCTTTCTCTTGGATCTCTTGTTTTTCTTCCGCTGGTTGGCACCATTGTTGTTAACTGTGTTGTTACTGCCCACATTAACCACAGTACTCTGACTCTTGTGATGCTCCTCAGACTGAGAATCTTGCGTAGGGATGTTAGTCTCCTCTTCTTGCGTCTTCTTGTTGTCACTTGGGCTGTGACTGGTCTCAATAATCATAGCACTCCTAGTATCCTGATTCTCTCCACACTCATACTCTCGAGCATTGCTTCGATCATTGGCTTTTGCCTCTTGTTTGTTGCTGTCAGTCTCTAATTCTTCATTTTTGTTGTTATTTGGGCTGTGACTGGTTACCCTAATCACAGTGTTCTCAATCTCTTGATTCTCTACACAGTCAGATTCTTTTCTGCTATTGTGATCAGTATCATCTTCTTTTGTGTTGTTCTGATCAGTACCATCATCTGCTATTCTGTTGTTGTGAACAGTATCATCTTCTTCTAGCTTTTTGCTGTCACTCTCCTCTTCTTGCTTCTTGTTACTTGGGCTGTGACTGGTCACACATATCACAGTGCTCTCTGTCTGTTGATTCTCCCTACTGTCAGTTTCTAGGGCACTGTTGTCATCATTCTCTTCTTGCATCTCATTCTTGTTACTTGAGCTGTGACAGTTCCGACTAATCACATTGCTCTCAATCACGTTGGGGTTATCGGTATCTTCTTCTTCTCGTTTATAGCCATCAGTTTCTTCTTCGTGCTTCTTCCTGTTATTACATGAGCTGTGACTGGTAAACACATTGCTCTCAGCCTCCTGAAACCCTACAAACTCAGCTACTCGCAAGGTGTTGTGATCAGTATCTTCTTCTTCTCGCTTATTGGTGTCAATTTCTCCTTCTTGCTTGTTGCTGTTCTCACTTGATCTGTCACTGGTCACAGTAATCACAGTAATCACAGTGCTCATATTTTTGCTGTTGTTGTGTTCATGATCAGTCTCTTCTTCATGCGTATTGTTGTCAGTCTCCTTTTCTTGGGTTTCATTCTTGTTGCTTAAGCTGTGACTGGTCAAACTAATCACATTGTTCTCAGTCTCCTGACTCTCTCCACCTTCAGGTTCTCTTGGGTTCTTGTGATCCGTTTCTTCGTCTTCTTGCTTATTGTTGTCACCCTCTTCTTCTTGAATATTGTTTTCGTTACTGCAGGCGCTGCAGCTAGTCGTCGTGGCTCCCTCTTCTTCATTTTGCTGTAGCTGTTTCTCATGTACGCCCTGATATTGTTCGTCAACATTTTTTGGTGGTGATGGTGGCCTTCTTATCACTACATCCACTCGTCTTTGTCTTCGCAATGCAATTTCGTCCAGCAATGAGGTTGTCGAAACGTAATTCTTAAATATATCTAGAATTTCTTCGCCCTTCTCCTTTTCGACCTGCAAATCATTATTTCATATTCAGTAACTTTTCTTGATACCCTAGGGTTTAGGGTTTATAGTGATAGTGATAGTTGTCAGATTTGAATTTTGGATTTGCCCAAGTAATTCCCCTAAATCCTAAGAAAAATTATATATGGTTTCAAAACTGGAATGAAATGGACAAGACATTATACAATATAAATAAATGACAAGCCGCGAACTTACCCGCTGAGCATCTCGACTATAAATAATTGATCGGCCTTCATTGCTTTCTAGGGTAATATGGAAGAATTGTCTGAATGGAACATCTTTTATTATGTGCCATTTCACAGGAAATTTGTCTCTCCACTCCCATAATTCTGATGTCGCTCCGAAATCTACAGGCCCAACCATTTCGGCAACCCCACAAAAATTACCGCTTCTGTTCACCTGCGCTCACCGAGATGAGATGTTATTCTTGAAATAAGGGTATTTTTTTCCATAATGAACTCTTTGCAAGTAATCGAAATGACATAAAATTCATAGAAACGCTCACCGAAAATAGTAAGAAAATGGGGCAATTGGAACTAGAAGCACTGGATATAGTAACTCCTTGGACCTTTTTCTCGAGAGAGGCAGCCTCAGTGTATGCGGCATTTAAATTTTGGTTTCCATTGTAAGTGCTTGTCCACACTCCATGTCTAATACTGCTAACAACGTGCTCCTTACTGTAAGATTTGATAACAAAAAACTTTGCATTGGCATATCGAGTGACAAATTCCGGAAGGTTGTAGTCATCCCAGAAAACTAAATCGCCACTCCCACCACTTTCACTTTGGGACCTTTTCCCTTGCATTAATTCAAGTATCCCTGGTTGCGGTTGTTGCAATTGTAACTGTTGACGTTGCAGCTGTGGTCCTGCTGGTTGAGATTGATAAGCACCAGGGTGGCCACGATGATTATTAGTATGGCTCTGGTTCTCGCCATCTTGATTTAAATTCACAACCACATTTATGGATGGAGCTTGTGGTGGTGGCAGAGCGTATGAAAAGGGTGGTTCATGAGGGTATCCTGCATAGAATTGTTCTGGATAACCATACTGATATCCATATCCATATCCATATGGGAATCCTTGTTGTGTCACCATCGGTGGTTGTGTCACCATCGCCATATTGGTGTTTGGGTACCCATTATTAGAACCACATCCATATGGGACTCCTTGCACCTGCGGTCGTTGTGCCACCGTCGCCATATTGGTGTTTGTGCTAGTACTATGATTTGAACCCGTTCCAACATTACTGTTAATACCATTACTTCTCCCTTGTTGATTTGCCATTTCAGATATGCTTTTCAATAGCAACAAACCTCTGTATTTTCTCTAAGCTTTTCCTTAATGCCAAAACTATTTTCTTCCACCTAGGGGTTTCGAGCTTGAGCAGTTACAATAATGATCACTCGAGCAGACAAAAACGCTTATTTCAAAAATGCGACCCAATATGAGAAAGAGACAATATCGCTCTGAAAATAAATCCCCAGAAATTACCGGACCTGCAATGCTCTGGCTTTAACCCAAAATTTCTGTATTGATAAGTATGTCGTTCACTGCAATGAGACCACCCAAGCCCCAATGTGAATAGCTCTGAGCTTCAGAAGCTGATATCGAACTTTCCCGGGTCAACTTCTCAAAAGTCATCTATTCAAATTCTTTATTTATAACCATGTTACTCTAAATTGAAATTCATTTAAAGAATATATTTTGTGTCGGCCTTGCAATATTAAAATTAAATGTCAAAACTTTGAGTAAAATTCGGGTAGCGATGTTTTCTTTTCCCAGTTAGGCGGTGCTATGTTACCTTTTAAATTAAAAATTAATAATAACATACTCCCCTTACTCCCCTTGTCGTCATTTATGAACCTATTCAAAAGTGCAGCAAAAGACACATTATGCTGAACCTATTCAAAAGTGCAGCAAAAGACACATTATGCTAAATTTTACTAGGGTTAGACATATCTAGATACAAAATCTTCATAGTGCAATGTCACTTGGACTTCAATGATTGCACCCTACTTACCAAGTAGGTCATAGAACTTTCAATATTGGAGGGGAGTTTTAGTATTTTTTAGAATAAAATTATATAATAGGTTTAATTATTTGTTTTATTTTCATTTTTAAGTGAAATATAAAAATTATAATTTAAATGTAATTATTTAAATATTAATATGAAATTTTGATTTTCACGGGTGAGAAAGTAAAACATTATGCATTTGGAAATAATGGAATGAATGCCATATGGGGTGAGAAAGTAAAACATTATGCATTTGGAAATAATGGAATGAATGCCATATGGGTTGGCATATACATCGTTGGATCAAAATGTCTTTATTTTCCATATAGGATATCTTAACATATACAATATGTATTGTATAATTGCGGGGTATATTGCTTATCATCTAGAATAATTACTAGTAAAGGTTAAAGCCTTCAAAATCTCATTGAAATGTGTTCATATATATGTGTGTATGTTTGCATTACACTAAAACTTGCAAGCATTAGTAAACCGTTCAAAATGCATAATCTTACCTTGAGTGGCTAGTTAGTGTGGCCTATTAAGGTGACATTTAGTCCACATGATCAATTCCCATATGTGTAGCTATTAATCCAACACCCCCCTCTTATTAGTCCATGTCATTGATCCCCATAGGTGCAACCAATAGTCCAACACTTACCCCCCAAGATGTAGCTTGAGGGAATCAAACCTAGGCCAAGGCTTTGATACCACATTGAGGTTTCCATTACACAAAAACTTGCATGCATTAGTAAACTTCTAAACTTGAAACAATACTTTGAGTAGGAGGCTAGTCCCATGTTCCCAAGGTGGTGGTTAGTCTAAGCAATTGATTCCTAGAGGTGCAAGTGTTAGTCCATCATAAACCGCACTCAATGGTAGCATACGTGTCCAAAACACAATCAATCGTAGCATACCCATCTAGATCTCAAGTGTTAAATTCAATATGTTAATATTACGAGTTATTCAAGATCTAACTTGAGTAATGTTGACTAAAGATAAACACAAAGGATTATGTTTTAATGTGCACCATATTAGCATTGTGGATATATATCAACTCACTCTCTAAGAAAATTATTTATTATCTTATTTGTAGTTTGTAAGACTAGATAATTTAAGGATAACTAGCAACAACCACATAATGTTAAAGTGGTTGAACTACTTGCACCAATTGACATATATCAACCATTTTACATTAATGTTCTTGTTACTAGTTGATGGTCAATGTACATGGGGATGGAAAGTATGGTTGAACATGTTTAACCACGATTGAATCCAATTAACCACGACAAACTATTGGTTGACCACTTTCAACATTAGCTAAGCATGATTTATTATAGTTGACTATGTTAATGCTTTTGAATAGGTACAGAATTGGTAAGTGTGGTCGTCTATATTTGACCATGGTTGAATTCAATGGACCATGGGTGACTATGGGCAACTCTAGTTGACTTTTATTGAACATGCTCGGCTCAATGTTGACCCAATTTTATTGTGGTCAAGATATGACTAGCTATGGATTAATATGGTTGACAATGTTTAATTGTGTTTAACCATGCTTAATGATGGTTGAATATAGTCACCCATGAAAGACTTTAATTCACTATTGCTGATAATATTTGATAGCGGTGATCATCGTTCCCATGTTTAACATGTTGGACTATAGTTGACCATGGTTGACTACACATTCCTAAGGTTGCTTATGCTTGACCATTGTTAGCTATGGTTGACTATGCTTGACAACATTTAATAGTGGTGATCATCTTGCCCATGTTAACCGTGATTAACTATGGTTGAACATGGTTTGACTATGGCTGCCAAAAATTTCCTATGGTTGATCATGGTTGAGTATGGTTAATAAAGCTACACATGGTCAATCAAGGAAGACCATGTTCATCATGGTTGGCTATATATGACCACGGTTATTTATGGTTGAGAAATATTTAGCATGTTTGATTATGGCTCACCAAATTTGGCCATGTTGATTATGGTTATTGATGTTTAACTATGTTTGACTATATTTTCTTATGGTGGATATAATTGACCATGGTTGACCATTGTTTCCCATGGTTGACCATGTCTATTATGGTTGAATTATGGGATTATGTTTAATGTAACTACCCCTCTTGATCCCAAATTTAATTTGTAAGTAATTACCTAAATGGTATTGCATTACTTATGTCAAGAAAAAATGCGTCTTAATGGAAAAAATGAACTAGATTAATGCGGGAATAGTATATATGTAATCGAAAGATTGATCAATAAATATGTTGGCACAATCAATTAGTAAAATGTTGTCATTTATATGGTCCATGGTACCACAAGTAGGGAAATTAAGAGGAGATATAGGAAATTTCCTTTCCAAGGCCTTATGATAAAATTTGAATTAAAATATGAACCTTATCCCCCTTACCAAGAACTCATTGATTGCGAATGACTAAGTAGTTGGAATAGTCATGCTCATAATTTTGGAAGTTGGGATAGAAACATAAATAATGCTCCAAAATTTATTGGAGGAAATGGGCTATGTACATTCCAAAGGTTTTGAATTTGACCAATGAATTTCATGGAAGTTTGAGGTAAATGTGGTGTTTTAAAATAGTAAGTTGTATTGATGAAGGAAAATTATGTAAGGGAGCAAAGATTCATGAATAGAATGATGGATGAAGCATTATGGGTGAATAAAATATATTTTGGGTGCCTAAATATGCTCATAATTTTTTGATTATAGGTTGAGTCATTTTTGGTGTGTTTTGGGCTCTTTGAAAATATTTTTTTCATGCCAAATACTCACTCGGGATCTCTAAAACTTAGCTAAGCTACGGGGTCACAAACTGATGCATGTTAAGCAAGTATAACAAGCAATGGTTGAGGAAACTACCTATGGATTAATCGATAATGATGGGATTAATGTATTACTATGGTAGCAAAACAAGAGGCATCTAAAACTTGTGGAGACCTTAGGTCCAACATGTAGAGGAGTTTTTTATTCTCTTTGTATTTGTAAAGGAGAGTTTCCTTTACCCATCTCAACTTTTGAAGCGTTG
>APFE031282027.1:129280-151495 GCA_000404065.3 Pinus taeda | reverse complement strand
AAATCGGCTGCCCTAGGATTGGGGCTGAAATTTAGCTATCAATTGACAGCCAAATTTCGGCTGCCCTAAGATTGGGGCTGAAATTTAGCTGTCAATTGACAGCCAAATTTCGGCTGCCATAGGATTGGGACTGCTATAAAAGGGTTGAGTCTCCAAGGCTTGCAATCACTCAGAAAACAGTCTGCTCCATTGAAGACTTGATACTCTATCAAGGATAGCCAGAGAAAAGGATTGCAAGCTCTTGGAAGGATTCAAGAGCCAATAACTCAAGTCAAGACTAGGAGCTTTAGAAGATGGAAAGTAAGTTCCGCTGTGCATTATTTTCAATAAGTTCCGTTGTGCATTATTTTCAATTTCTTACAAAGGAGTAGATCTTGGTTAGGGTTTAAAGTAATTAGGAAAACCCACAAAGTAAATCTAACAGGAGCTGGAGGAAGAAACATAAGGGTGATGATATCTAGTTTGATGCAATCTCCCAATCCCTTCTGGAGAGTTGACAACTTGAGTAGTGAATTATTCACGACGATATATGAAGATATGATGTCGTATTCGCTCATGGCAGTAAGGCAAGGGAGTATATTAGTAAAGTGGAAATAGATAGCAGTATAACAGTGAATTTCATCCCCCTTCGGATTTGGATTGGCTTTGTCCCTTTTCAACAAGTAATCAAATTCCAATAGCAGGGAGAAACTAATCCAAGACTCTACAAAAGAATCCAACTCCATTGCTATTTTGTTTCAGACATCCACCAACTGTTATTTCACAGTACGTTCAGCCAAAATATCAGACCTAAGAGTTGGGTTTGCCTGTGTCAAGTATTACTGGGTGCACTGCATTTGCATGATATTTGCAGGCCAAGCAATGCTCATGCAGTTCCTGCCAACACACATCATCAAAGTTTAGAGCATAGCTTCCAGCAGCATATTTGAACCCCTGAGATGGCCTTGTTGTAGCTATCATGTTTCTCAACTTGGCTCCCTAATTTCCCAGGGTTCCACATTCCCTTTGCTATAACCACGTGAGCATTTCAAATGATATTGCCATTAATATTGGAGTTCTGTTGGGAAGGAACTCTGGACCAAGAAAAATACATATATTAGAAGCCAGTGGTGAGGTCTCAGACATGACAAGGGTAATGGAAGGGGAATCTTGTGAGAGTACTATCCCCTGTGCAGTCATTTCCTAAACCTTTCACATGGTCCCAAGGGCAGTGACAGGAGTCCGTTCCCAAGTTTCAATCAATTTCAGAAGAGATTGTATGGAGCCACTAAGAATCTGCAGAAACACAGAGTACTTCGTAATAAAAAACTGTAAAGTCCTAATGGTGGTCAGCTGTAATTATAACTTTTGCCCGTGTATTCATTTTTAGGGATTCACTCCCTTGAAAAATCACCGAACTTCCATTTCTGCTCATGTGACAACTAATATGTTGAGGACTTGGGTCTGAATTCCACTGCTTATTGAAAGGCACATTATATAAACTTTCAAAAAAGCCAGCAAATAGAAGAAGGGCAACAGGTTTGTCAAAGATACTATAATCTAAGGCTGCCAGATCACAAATGGCATTATTGCTGCGAAAGCTTGATTTGAAAAGTACAAGGGTGAAAATGCTCCCTGGAAGTTTTACGGAGCTTTCTTCATTGAGAAGTTTAAAGATCCAGCCAAATTTGTTCCATCTTAAGGACATTGACAACTTTAAAGAGGGGCGTGCTTTCTGTTCCGCGGTAATCAAGTTCACTCATCAAATTTGATGAGTATTAACATTAGATTATGATTATTTTTTAATGATTTTAACCAATGACTTTCATCCATATTTCAAATCATCTCATATCCAGTAATTTGTCAGTGACATTTCATTGTGGAAAAAGCAAACAAAATAAATAAATAAAAGGAAGTTGCCCCAAAACAATTGGCTCAGAAGAGTAACAATAACAAGCGAGGGTGGAGGGAAAAATTTAGTAGACTAAGTTATTGTTCGGGGGAGCCATCCCATTGTAATTCATCCTCTTGGCTATCCAGAAGTAGCGGTGGAAGACCCTGTTTTTTACGAAGTAGCCTTCATTGGAATTGCAGGCAGTGTTTTCTGTCGTGAATGAAGCAAGAAGTTATAGGCAACGCGATGATCGCTTCTCGGATGCCTTGATTTTGATGGATATGTCGAATCCTTTCAGAGCTGGTTGTTTCTTCAAATCCTTATTCGAAGTTTTAGTTTGGCTCCATGGCGCTCGTAAGTCCACTGGAGGAAAGGCTCCCAGGGAGCAGATCCCTCTCTTTAAAGTTGTCGATGTCCTTAAGACGGAACAATTTTCGTTGGATCTTTCCACATGACAGAGCATTTTAATTATTTTCATGTCAGAGTAAATTATTTTCACAAATCCAATAAAACTGGTAAAAAAAATAATGTAAAGAGCAGTTTTAAAAATAAAATTCAGAGATTAAACAGTTACCACAAAGGATTGGTTTTTCAATGTTAAAATATTATATTTTTATTTTTCTTCAGATTTGCATTGCTTGTTCTTCTCGTTGTTTCTTCTTTGTTAATGTCTAAGAAATTGTATAAATTATAATGCACATTGTTATTTATTATCTTTTCTTCTCAATTTGTTTATTATTTTTTCTTGTATATTTAAAAGAATTTTATATTAGATTGTTGGAATTCATAGTGCACATTGTTTCTCATTCTGGCTAAGAGATTTCTATGTTAGATCATAAGAAATCATACAACATATTAGGAGTTTTGGCTTTCTGTATTGCAATTTTATAAATGCTTTTAATATGGATTTGGTTTTTAAATTATATATTTTTGTTTATTTAGTTAATTCTTTTAACTTTAAGAGTAATAAAATAATTAGATTGTTTTATCATATATTATGTCTTTTCTAATTTTAAGAGTAATAAAATAATTAGATTATTTTTATATCATTATAGAAGGAATGTTATATAATTGAATAGCTAGTTTTATTATTAATGAAGGAATAATTCTAATAAATTTTTATTTGGTTGCAAATAATCTTAATAGGGCGTTATTAGTTTGTAAGATCTATTTCCTATATCTAAAAATATAGTTGCATATCACCCTACTAGACCTCTATTTCCTCTCATATAATATTCATGTATGTACATAAAATCCCAATCAGGCTTCCCTATGTTAGTTTTGTCTCAACATATAATGGTGACATTTGCAACCATCATCTCCTACAAGCCACAATCTCTTGGCTTTGAAACCATTTGTCAATAAAATGAGATAGAAATAAATACGTTTTATAATACATGATAACACATAAACAATTAAAAATACATGAACACCACATTTTACCCTAGAATCCCTTACAAGAAAATTGAATAATATATCTACTATTTCTCATGGCTTAAAAGAAACCAAACCAATGAAAGTGAGCCCTCCACTCAATTCAGGAATATTACAATAGAGAATCCTCAAGCTTTTAACAACTTCATCACATATAATCGATAGGCTCTAATACCATGGGCCACAAAAGTCATGTGCCCACATTTATGATTTTCTTTTAACTTTATTATTACTCAATATACAAGAAAATGATGTAATCAAGTTAAAAAAACATAGTAAATTACTCCATAATGGCTCCCCTCATCATTTTTAATACTAATAAAAATCTTCGCTATATCCCTCGTAATTTTGTAAAAATCTTCTTTTAGTAAGAAGTCAAATGAAACTTCATATGGATGATCCAATTAAATACTTTCTTTTCAATATTTATCCAGTTTCTAAAATTTCTTATAACATGCTACAACTTTATAGCGTTCCCATTGCAAAATGTGGTGCAATTGCTAGTATCAATCCTTTGGGTTTATCAATCTAAAAGTTCATATTCCTATAATATAGTATTATTGGTAGGGTTTATAATATTAATTTTAGGGTTTAATATAAATCTTTTAAGTTTATAATCAATCATCATCAACTATAATCAAAAATCACATTATGACAAAAATTGTGTCAATATAGAAATCAACCATAATCAACATTGATCAAACATATTTATTTTAAAATTTATAAGATTTATATTAATTTTATATACCTTAAATTTATAATATTAAATCCTCGAGTTTAATATAATTCCCTTAAAGTTTTATTAGGAATAAAGCATATATAAAAATATCACTATTCGTGAAACAAAGAAAGGCGTTGATCACAGCTCAAACTTTTGGAATCTCAAAAGTATTAAGCCATAAAAATTTGTGAACATAAATGATAAAAAAGGAACACTATTATATAAGTTTACGAAGGTGCTTACGCTTAAATAAAAGTGAAACCCTAAGTAGCATTTATTTAGAGTTCCGAGTTTTTAAGATCGAGGAAAAAGAAAGTCGAGTATACTTTTATGAAAACATAAAAGAGTTCCGAGTTTTTAAGATCGAGGAAAAAGAAAGTCAAGCATACTTTTATGAACATAAAAATAAATATAAAAAAAAAAAAAAAAACCCGAAGAAAGAGAGTTATAAAGGTGAAGATTTTTATACAAAAGGAAATTTATGGGTATAATATATATTAAAAAGATTTCGCAAAGTTTATTTAACCAAATAAAAAGTTGAATAAATGTATAAAAAGGTGATTTCAAAATAAATATTTAATTAAACCTCAAAAGCTGAATACATGTATAAAAATGTGTTTTAAAAATGAATATTAATTGAAAAAATGGGTTTTAAAGTATAAAATGAAATTATTAAAAAGTTACTCTCAAGGAGGTTTGAAGTACAAAGTGTAATTGAACTTGAAATATATATAAATCAACTCATAGGTTAAAAAAAAAAATTATAAATTATGGACGGAAATAAAATGAAGTTTAATTTGGAAATAAGAAAAAGAAGATTTCAAAAAACTAAATATAACTATGTCTTAGTGTTATTTAGAATTAAAAGGTTTATTGTCGGAAAAGGTATTACTATCGCTATTTCGTCAATTGAAGATAAAAAATATATAAAACCTAAAATCACAAACCAATTAGTGATTCTCAAGTCAAATATAATCGAAAAATTAGACTGTTATGACAACAAAACATATGACATAACCAATTTACAATTAAACATTGGAGCTTATACATTTGTATCACAATTCTCAGTTCAGACCCTATGGAGCGATCAAAAGGACATTATTTTAGGTTCACCTTGGATGGAAACCCTTGGTTCCTTCATCCTGAATACAAAAAAAAAGTTCTTGACATTTTCTTACAAAAAGAAAAAAAAAATAACACTAAAGGATGTTACAATGAAGCTAAATTCAATAACACCAGAAGACATCCAAGATATTTCAAACATAATTTTTCAAGAAGGTAAAAAAGTATTACAAAATATGCAAAAAGAAATTGACCAAATCACTACTAATAGAAATGAAAAAGTATTTCGACTTAAGGACCATAGCGAAAAATTACTAACACAAATTGAGAAGCTTAAGAAGGATAAGAAGTCGTTAAATGACAAGTTAGAACATTGTATTGAAGAGGAAGTATTGAAGTCGCTATTTGTAACAACTCTAGTTGAAGCTAAAGGAATGAATACCGAACCAATCAATAACATAACACAATAAGAGGATCAATCAGTTGAAGGAAAAACACACTCACCTATTACAATTTAGATGATGAAAATTCCAAACGAAGATTTTGTACCTAACTCAACGTCTGCAATACCAAAGGAAAATAAAAAAAAATCCACACACCTAATAAGGGAAATTCAAATGAAAAGAATTCCTTATTGACATACGAATCACGAGAGTAGACAACTCAATCAAGCTACATATATGTACCATGCATAACAAAAACAACAGACTAATGTTTCAAAGAATATTGAAGTAAGCTCAATCCAGTCCTATGATGACAATTCATTATAAATTTCTAGTGATTAGAATATTCCACAAAAGATTAATCTAGGATGGTCAGACCCATTTTCGGTCTGACAATTTTGTTTATCACTTAGAGGATCATATCGCCTAGTATCAATGAAAATGATAGTCCTGAGACGAGAAGACATTTGAAATTGAAAATGAGATCAATCCTTTTTCATCAACAAGCTTTAAGGAAAAAGCTTTTTGAGGAGGAAGGCAATGTTATGAATAAATATATTATATATATATTATATATATATATATATATATATATATAAATATATATATATAGACAATAAATAATGATGATAATTGTAATAGTGATTAGTTATTAGTAAATAGTACTGAAGAGGCATATCTAAATGGGACATGACCTTCAACGAAGAGGTACCTGCCTAGGGTATATAAGAATGCCCTCACTCTCGTATTTAACATCATTCTCTTTCATACACTTTAATATATAATCTTGTATCCACAATGGAGATTTACATATTCCAAGTCTTCTGGAGAATTTAACCTAAAGTATGAACTTTGTTTGCTACAGTTTTATAATCCCTGGGCTTCTAGTATTGTGAAAAAGTTTGTGTCAATATGAAAGTCAACCATGGTCAACCATTTTCAATCATGGTCACCCATGGTCAATAATCATGGTCACATTATGACGAAGATTGTCTCTTGGTCCAACATCACATGATGATGACCATGGTCCAATGTCGAATTGTGACAAAGATCGTCTCACTATGAAAAGCAACCATTGTAAACCATGTTCGAACGTCGCATTTTTACAAATATTGTCTCAATATGAAAATAAATCATGATCAACCATGGTCAAATGTCACATTGTGACGAAGATTGTGTCAATATGAAAATCAATGATGGTCAACAACGGTCAACCATATTTATTTTAAGGTTTATAATATTTATCTTAGGGTTTATATACCTTGGATTTATAGTATTAAACCCTTAGGTTTAATATTATTCCCTTAGGCTTATAATCCCTTGCACTTTTAGTATTAATCTCTTGCGTTTATTAGTCATTTTGGTTTATACTATCAATCCCTTGGGTTTATTAATCTAAGGGTTCATATTTGTAGGGTATAATATTATCCATGAGGTTTTTAATATTAATCCTAGGGTTTAATATAAATCCCTTGGGTTTATTAATCTAAGGGTTCATATTTGTAGGGTATAATATTATCCATGAGGTTTTTAATATTAATCCTAGGGTTTAATATAAATCCCTTGGGTTTATAATCATGGCCAACCATCATCCAATGTCACATTGTCACAAAGATTGTCTCAATATGAAAATTAACCATCATCAACTATTGTCAACCATGGTCATTCATAGTCAACCATAGTCCAACGTCACATTGTGACAGATTATCTCAAAATAAAAATCAACCATGGTCAACCATGTTCAATCATGGTCAATCATGGTCAAAAGTTGCATTATGACAAAGATTGTCTTAATATGAAAATCAATCATGGTCAACCATGGTCCAACATCACATTCTAATAAAGGTTGTCTTGACATTAAAATCATTCATGACAAACCATGGCCAACCATAGTACAATGTTGCAGTGTGACAAGGATTGTCTCAATATAAAACTCAACCATGGTAAACCATATTTATTTTAGGGTTTATAATATTTATCTTAGGGTTTATATACCTTGGGTTTATAGTATTAACCCCTTGGGTTTAATATTATTCACTTGGGTTTATAATCCCTTGCACTTTTAGTATTAATCTCTTGTGTTTATTAGTCCCTTGGGTTTATATTACCAATCCCTTGGGTTTATTAATCTAAGGGTACATATTCGTAGGGTATAATATTTTTCATAAGGTTTTTAGTATTAATCCTAGGGCTTAATATAAATCCCTTTGGGTTTATAATCATGGCCAACCATGAGCAACTGTAGGTTTTAACCCCATACAGAAATTACCTGCATACAAATTCTAAAACACAGAAAATAAACAATGTGAGAGCATAACACATAAAACACATATACACAGAGATTTTCCCCTCCCAAAATTGGGACTACCAACTTGATTTTTCATTATGTTCTTTTCAATGTTTTAATACATATTTATACATGTTGAAGCATCCAATACCATGGACCGAAAACCATCGTGTCCAAAAACATGTGTGAAAATCATACACAAAACCATAGGTGGGTCTACCCAACCTAACATAGGGTCCAAAACCAAAATTTTCTGGTGCACTGCCTCGGACGCTATAAAGTGGGGTTACGGGTACACCTCAAAGCCCCTAAGACCTCCTCCCCCCCCCTCTAACCTCCAGTTAACAACGTGGGCTAGTCGTGGAAAGAATATAACACAACCCAACATTCTCCCACTTCTTGTTTTCTTTCCAAAGGGGGCCACAAGAGAGCTTAGTCATTTTTCCAGCCTTGAAATGCCCATTGTCTCTCTACACCAAGAGAACTTCTCAGAGCTCAAAAATCTTGTCAATGCATTTGCAGTATTCTTCAAAGTGTCCACCTTTACCAGCAACACATTTTTGTCTTCTATCATATCTATCATTTTTGTTTTATTTGCCAAGAAAATTGCACTTTGGCTATCACAGTCTATCCTTATAGCTCCCTGTATGAACCCCATACTTGAACACAATCTCTGCAACCAAACTGCTTTCTTGCTTGCATGAGTGGTTGCCATGTATTCTGCCTCTGTAGTTGATAATGCCACTACAGATTGTTTCTTACTCATCCAACTGACTGCACTTCCAAATAGGTTAGACACATACCGACTTGTAGATCTTCTGTGATCCAGATCTCCAGCCCAGATTGCATTAACAAAGCCACGAATATCCAACATTCTATCCAATCATAATCTTCCTTGGTAGCACAAACCATAATCACTAGTGCCACGCAAATACCTAAAAACCCGCTTCACTGTTGTCCAGTGCTCCTTCCCTGGTTTTGAAATAAACCTGCTCAATACTCCCACTGCATGTGCAATGTCTGGTTTAGTACAAACCGTTGCATACATCAAGCGACTGACTGCACTTGCATATGGAACACAAGACATGTCATTTTCCTATTTTTGTGTCTTGGGACACTGTTTAGCAGATAACCTCCCACCTACAGGAATAGGAACCTTCATCGGTTTACTATCCTGTATATTAAACATCTGCAGTATTGTCTCGACATACTTCCTCTGGTTTAACCAGAGCTTCCTCTTTGCTCGATCTCTTTTAATTTCCATACCCAAAATATAGTTTGTAGCACCAAGATCTTTCATGTCGAATTTGGAGGACAATTGAGTCTTCAAATCCTGGATAATTCTTTGTCATTCCAACCAACAACATATCATCCCACAAAACCAAAGATATAATAACATGGTCACCAATTAATTTAAAATACACACAATGATCTGCTTTGCTTCTGGTAAAGCCAAGTCCCCGTATAGATGTATCAAATTTCTGATACCACATCCTTGGTGACTGTTTTAACCCATACATAAACTTCTTTAACTTGCATACCAATTCTTTCTTACCCTTCACCGCAAAGCCTTCAGGTTGCTTCATGTATATTTCCTCTTCTAGATCCTCGTTAAGAAATGTTGTCTTCACATTCATTTGTTCTACCTCAAAATCAAAAGCAGAAGCAATAGATGAAAGTAATCTAATAGAAGCTACCTTGGCAACATGATAAAAGATATCACCAAAATCAATTCCCAGCACTTGGAAATAACCTTTTGCTACCAACCGAACTTTGTATTTCTCCACCTTTCCTTCTGCATTTGTCTTCTTCTTGAACACCCATTTGCTTCCAATGGGTTTCCTTCTAGCCAACAACTCTACCAGATCCCAAGCCTCATTTTTGTGCAAAGATGCCATTTCATCAACCATGGCCTTTTTCCAAAGTTTTCCATCCTCTGAATCTACTACTTCCTTCACTGTTCTGGGATCATCGTCAGCAATAGATAAAGCAAAATTTAAACAGAAAGAAAATGGACCATACCTTTCTGGCTGCCTTCTTTCTCGAACTGACCTTCTCACACACAGAGTTTATGGCTCTTCATCTTTTGATTCCTCCTCTACTGTAGAATCTGATTCTTCCTCCTTAAGCTCAAACTCTATCTTCTTAGGTTCCTTTCATTAGACTTCATATTTAATAACATCTTTTACCTCTTTGAACACCACATCTCGGTTGTACACAACCTTCCTTGTGACTGGGTTCCAAACCTTATAACCCTTTAAACCATTCTTATACCCAATAAAGATGCACTTTTCAGATTTACTATCCAACTTGTTCGTTTCTCCTTTTGAACATATACATATGCATCACATCCAAATACCCTCAGATGTGAAAGAGAGGGTTTCTTACTAGTCCATACCTCTTGTAGGGTCTTATCCTCCAACGCTGATGAAGGCGACCTGTTGACAGGTAACATGCGGTATCCACCGCCTCCGCCCATAATTCTTGTCCTAACCCAACACTATTGAGCATGCTTCTTACCCTTTCCATCAATGTCTTGTTAATTCTTTTTGCAACTCCATTTTGTTGTGGTGTATATGGAATAGTCATCTACCGTGCTATACCACACTTCTTACAAAATTCTTCAAATTCCTTGCTGCAAAATTCCCCACCATTATCTGTCCTTAGCACCTTTATCTTCTTCTCTGTCTGGTTTTCCATCAGAGCCTTAAATTCTTTAAACCTGTCAAAGACTTCAAATTTCTTCCTAAGGAAATATATCCATGTATTCCTTGAGAAGTCATTTATAAATGATACATAGTACTAGACTTACCTAGAGATGGAACTCCAGAGGTCAAACACATCAATTAAGCACAAGCCATATCTGTTTTTCCCTCTTACTACAAGAGGGGAAACTCACCGATTCACTCCATATACACAATTTTCATAGAAATCAAATCCAGAGAGCTATTAACCATACCCTCCTACCATACCTTAACAAGAAGTATACGAAGGCCCTCTCCAATATGTCCAAGCCTTTGATGCCACAGCATGGTCTTCTCTCCAGAGACCACTAGATTTTCTGCTCCACTTTCAGGTACCACAGAACTGTTGCACCCATCAATAACAATGCTTCCTTGCAATTTTTACAGAGTTCCAATCCGAACTCCCCGCATCAATACCAGTTCTCCCCTAGCCATTTTGCAAGTATCCTTCTCGAACACTGTTTTCACACCTGCATCATCTAGCTCGCTTATAGAAATTAGATTTATGGCCAATGCAAGAATATGCAGAACACACGGAAGTGTTCTAACCCTTCCACCTTGTAATTTCAACTTTACTTTTCCACGACCAATGATGCTAGCCTTCCTATTCTCATACTTGCAGAACCACTCTCTATGGGGAGTGAAGTGAAAGGATGCACTTGAGTCAATCAACCATGCCTCATGATTTACATTTGTACTTGAAGAAGCCAAGTACACATCGCCACCTTCATTTGAGGTGGTTTTCGCCTCTGTAGAAGGAGCATCATCAGATCCCTTTCCTTGATCAAGCACTTTAGATTTATAGTTCCTTTTGTAGTGCCCTTCGTTTCTGCATTTCCAGCACACCACCTTTACAAGTTTTCCTGGAGATTTAGATCTCCCTCTAAATTTAGATCTCCCACTCCATGACTTATTTTTGTTTCTGTTCTGGGATTGTCCTCGTACAAACAAGGCATCACCATTATAGCTCTCCATATTTTTCCGTCTCATCTCCTCGGTCAGAAAGATTGAGACTATTTCATCAAACTGCAAGGTAGTTGCATTGCTACCTATTGCAATAACCAGATTATCCCATGAATCTAGTAGAGAACACAACAAACTGATGCACTTAAATTCATCTGAAATTTTAATATCAACAGATGCTAACTGACTTACCACAGTATTAAATGCGTTCAAATGCTCTGACATCAAGTCTCCATATTTCATCCTCAGGTTATACAACTTTTTCCGCAGGAACAAATTATTCACCAGAGACTTAGATTGGTACAAAGTCCCTAACTTGTCGCACAAAGCCTTCGTCGTAACTTCCCCTGATACATTCAACAATACTGAATCTGAGACACACAATCGTATTGTGCTCTTTGCCTTCCAATCCAACTTCTTCCATTCTTCATCGGACACTCCCATTGGTTTAGTACCCAGATCTACCACGATCCACTGATCTTTATCCACCAATAGATCCTCCATATTGAGTTTCCACAACTCAAAACTCTGACTATTAAATTTCTCAATCTCTATCTTTCCACCGCTCGCCATCTTCTTTCACCACCAAAATCAATCTCACAGATCTCCCACTGAACAGGGTCTAACACAGGCCCGAGCGAAACCCCTTAGCAAAAAGGCGTCCCCTTGAAACCAAAATAGCTCTGATACCAAATCTAGGTTTTAACCCCGTACAGAAATTACCTGCATACGAATTCTAAAACACAGAAAATAAACAATGCAAGAGCATAACACATAAAACGCATATACACAGAGATTTTCCCCTGGATCCAAAAATTGGAACTACCAGCTTGATTTTTCATTATGTTCCTTTCAATGTTATAATACATATTTATACATGCTGAAGCATCCAATACCATGGACCTAAAAACATTGCATCCAAAAACATGTGCGAAAATCATGCACAAAACCATAGGTGGGTCTTTCCAACTTAACATAGGGTCCAAAACCAAAATTTTCTGGGGCGCTGCCTTGGACCCCATAAAGTGGGGTTGCGGGTACACCTCAAACCCCCTGAGACCTCCTCCCCTCTAACCCCTGGTTAACTATGTGTGCTAGTCATAGAAAGAATATAACACAACCCAACAACAACCATGGTCCAACATTACATTGTCACAAAGATTGTCTCAATATGAAAAATTAACCATCGTCAACCATGGTCATTCATAGTCAACCATAGTCCAACATCACATTGTGACAAAGATTGTTTCAAAATGAAAATCAACCATCGTCAACCATGTCCAATTATGGTCAAATGTCGCATTATGACAAATATTGTCTCAATATGAAAATCAACCATGGTTCAACGTCGCATTCTGACAAAGGTTGTCTTGACATTAAAATTAATCATGGTCAACCATAGTCCAATGTTGCATTTTGAAAAGGATTATCTAAATATGAAACTCAACCATGGTTATCCATATACCAGTGTTGCATTGTGACAAAGCTTGTATCAATATGAAAATCAACCATGGTGAACCATGGTCAATCATGGTCAACCATGGTCGCATTGTGACAAAGATTGTTTCTTGGTCCAACGTACCATTGTGAAAACCATGGTCATCCATGGTCAAACATGGTCCTCCATGGTCAAACATGGTCCAACGTTGCATTGTGACAAAGATAGTCTCAATATGAAAATCAATCATGGTCAACCATGGTCTGCCTTAGTTAACCATTGTCAACCATGGTCAACCATTATTTATAGTAGGAGCTAGAATAACTTGGTGATGCCATCAAGAGGTTGAAACTAGTAATAATACCACACCCCCAACCATGCACCATTAGTTGGTTAATCCAAGGTTGATACATTCACATTATCCAACAATGTCACCTATCCAACAATGCCACCTATTCTTTCAAAGATTGAGGTATTATGAGATGTTTCCCCACTTGAAGTTTGTGATGTACTTTTAAGACAACCCTATATGGGGAAATGCCATGTTGTTTATGAGTCTTGGCCCTATAGATTCAATGTTACTTTGGGAGTAAACACTATATGGTACCAAAGGTAGTCTTGATTACTACAATTTCATTGATCTAAAAAAAAAATATTGCAAGGTAATGTCTCAAAGTGAAAATTTTGTCCTCTTCATGGTTTAGTTAGAAGGTGAATCAAAAGGTCACTATAGCCACCACAAATTCAACATAAGGTATATTTACACAACAAAAGTAGGTGGACACAATTATAGAGGAGTGCAAATATATCTTCGCCTCACCTACAAGGGTGCTTCTACACTACCAAGTCAAAAATTCCATTAATTTGATACCTAGTGCTCCCATAGCCAATGGTCCAATATAAAGACAATTCCTTTTGAAGCATGCAAAAATAAATCATCAAGTTCATGATCTCACCAAAAAGGACCACATTCAACCAATTTCCTCACCTTGCGAGAGCCCAATTAGGTTGGTATAGAATAAGGATGGAACATGGTGACCCTATATTAATTAAAGAACCCTTAAAAAAGAATTTTCAATAACTGATACCTAATCCCTTGGATTCATGATCTTCTTGATCAACTGGAAGGTTCTAAATTATTTAAAAAGACTGATTTGAAGTTAGGATTCCATTAGGTTCCTATAAAACAAATTAATGTATGCAAGATAGCCTTCAAGTTTAAATAAGGCATTTTTAAGTGGTTGGTAATTCATTTTGGTTTGATCGATGCTTAAGAAAAGTTCATGAGGATGATGAATGATATATTGCGGTACTTCATAAACTCTTTTGTTTATGTATAGTTGGATGATATCCTCATATTTAGTTGAACTCAGGAAATACATTCGCAATGCATGTAGTAAGTCTTGAGAACCTTACAATAACACAACTTAGATGCCAATCTAGAAAAATGCTCATTTGGCATGCAACATATTTGATATTTAGGATATATGTCATAATTGAACATGGGGTGCATGTGGAACCAACAAAGGTCCATGTCATTTTTTATTGGCTAGCCTTGGTGACTTCAAAAAAGCTTCATAACTAATGAGCCTCATCATTGGGTAATTATATGGGCCTTAATTCACCTCCTAGCTTAGTCAAACCAACTTTTCTGACAACTTATTACATGTTTTTATTATAGTTTGTTTATGAGACGAGTTAGAGTTGGATATGATGCCTAGCGGACTCATATGCATTGAATGCATGATTGAAGGAGAAAATCAAGGAATTTTGGCAAATACTAAGGTTAAAACTCGAATGGGACAAGGGAGAGGAGGGATTGTAGGAGGTAAATCCTCCTCATTTACTTCTCCCCCATTCGAATATTCCTCCATCCACCACACCAACTCGGAGTGCAAACAACCAAGCCATGAGGATTAGAAGGCAACCAAGAAAGTGAGAGACAAAGAGCTAGTTTATCTCGAGTTCGGGAGCCAAGCCTCGCTAATTTTAAGGAAGTCGTTGGGGACTTCAGTTGTATAAGCAGAGAGGCCTAGAGCCTCATTAGGATTCGAAATTTTGTTGTAAAACTCTAAGTTATTTTCGAGCTCCAGACTTGTGAAAGTTTTATTGATGTAATTTTATGTTTTGGTAATAAGAATGAGTTTTGTTTTGAGCCAGCATTGAGTTAACTCAGAGGGTTAAAGCTCTTGGGTTAGGGCCCAACTCATTGCAAGTAGTGTAGATTGGATTGGTTGCTTATTAGTTTGCTTCCATTTGTGCCTTAATTCAGTAGCAGGTTAGCAGGGATAAAAGGAGTACCACAAGGTTGTCAGTGGGTGTCTTGGCCTCATTTCCTCCCTTTGGGATCATGATTTGAGGAAGGGACCCTTGTTCAGCCCCAAAAACATAGATTTCTATTTCTTGCATAAACTTCAGATTTTACTGTATTTAAGTTAGCATTTGATCAGTTCTGCAAAGTAGGGTTTCATTGCTATCTCTTCTATCTTCACTCTTGTAGTAGATCTCATCCATGCTTTCATTCCCTTCAATAACTTTCCTCATGCATCATGTAGGCAGTTAGTTAATTAATTCTGCTTTTCTAGCTTATGAGAATGCTTCTTGTTTACGTAACTTTTTGGGAATTATACATGTTTTATGCAAAGCAGGTGCTTTAGGAGGAGAGATAGACTTCATAGCCAACGACCAACTTCCACTCCATCCACCATAGTTGTTGAGTCTTGAAAATGTCATTCATTTCCATTACACTTTTACTATTATGTCAATTATATCACCTCCATTTCACCTCCATTTCACTACTATGTCACCACATTCACCCCACTTTCATTATCATTGGGTCACATTTATGTTTTTCCAATCTTTATTAATTCTAAGCTTTTTAAGTGAATCTGTGGTTAAAAATTAGGAAATAATGTGCATAAGCTTATACCTAACAAATGGGTTGAGATTGTTGACATGTGTAGGTTGAAATGAGGCTTCTAGAAGACCCTTATGTGGCACTCTAAGGCCAAATTCGAATTTGAGTGGATAGAATCATGGGATCATGAGAATATGTGTCACATCTCCCAATTTTATTGTAACTCTAAAAAGGCATGTGTGTTATTAGTTCCTATTTTGATTAGGACTCTAGAGGTAGAGGGAGAGATTCATGGACTCTCATTAATGAGATGGATTCTCATCTTTTTGTATAAATAGGAGATCTCTCTCCTTCATTTGTTAGCTTATTAGTCTTAGCTAGCTTGGCTTGGCTTTTAGTTATTTAGCTTGGAGTTTGTAGTTCTTCCTTGATGGCTTTTGAAAGCTTTGTTGTACTTTGTGATTTTGAAGAATTTGAATAAAGCTTTGATGTTTCCAACATGGAAGGAGATGTGAAGTAGATGTCATGGAGCATATTAGAATGTAAGGTAGAGTAGATTTCATTTTGTAATTTTGCTTTTATTTCATTATGTCATTTAATTGCTTTCAAGTTTGATAGATTATATTTTCTATTCATACAATTTTAATTCATGTAAGTGTGTTCAACCGGTTGATTGTAGATTAGTTTTTCTTTACATGTTTTTTCATCAAATAGTGACATGAGATTTGCCTCTCTGCTGACTTTGTTTTCTTTGCTTTTCAATTTCAGTTATGCTTTGATTTTAGTCTTATTCATTTGCTTTGTTAGTTAGTTTAGATATTAAATTTCTCATGTCATTTTCAGTTACCTCCGAAGGCCAGAGCGAGTCGAATGGTGAGGGATTGAAGTATGAATGCGTAGTTTGATATTAGTTTATTTTTCTGCAAGTTAGTTATTGAATTGCTCATGTCATTTTCAGTTACCTCCGAAAGTCAGAGCGAGATGAATGGTGAGGGATTGAAGTATGAATGTTTAGTTTAATATTAGTTTTATTTTCTGCAAATTAGATATCAGATTGCTCAAGTTATTTATGATTACCTCCGAAAGCCAGAGCGAGTCGAATGGTGAGGGGTTAGAATATGAGTTGATGTAATATGATTTTAGTTTTACTTTACTTGCAATTTTTGGATTTCTTTGAGTGCAATATCTTAACTTTTATTTCCGTATTTAGACAAGCAGCAGAGACAGTGATTTCATGATCAATATTTCATCTTTTGTTTGATTTAAAGTAGCTGCATATTTACACTTTTGTTTAAGTACTAATTCCATCAATAACATGTTTTGAGATCTTTTGAAGTGCTAAGTTTTGGAAGTTACCATTAGGGACAAACCTTGTCTTGAAATCTACATCCATACTTGACCTTTAAAAGTATTCTTAAGACCTTAGAATAGGATTTCCATTTGCATTAGACACTTTAGGAAACCAACAAAAACAAAACCTCAAAACAAAATAAAATCTATAAAACAACGAAGTAAGAAAAAGGTTAACTAAGCACATATGGTGCACCACACTTCATCAGTTTACGATACCCGGATTGATAATTTATGTAGAGCAATTTAAGACGTTAAATTGACTAAACATTTTTGGTGCCGTTGCCGGGGAAGTGTAATTAGGAGACCTTATTTCTTACATCTAAAAAAAAAATTAATAATTCTTGAGTATGCTCTTCTCCTGCACTTTGTGTGATCTGGAGGATTAGAAAAAGGATTGTTATGTAAAAAAAAATTTAATAATTTTTTAGTATGCTCTCCTCCTGCACTTTGTGTGATCTAGAGGATCAGAAAAAGAATTGTTATATTACAAAAAAAAAGGAGACAAAAGTAAAATTCATCATTTCATTTGATTCAATAAAAAAAAATGAAACCCAACTGCTTTGATAGGTTCAAATTGTCCAAAATTAACTGGTTATAGTTTGTAGTGGTCCTTAAAACATTGTATCCTGTTTTAATAAAGTTTTGCAACTTAACTGCGGAATGTGGCATGATTCCGCAGCTAGTTGAGAATTCCTCAGCTGATTTCAAGGTTTAGCAGGTTACAGGCGTCCAATGAAGAAACCGACCACATGGGCATCTCTAAAATTGTCCCGACATGGATCCTATCCTAGGCACCCAACCCAGATCGATAAAAAATCAGCCTAAGACCTCAGTCAAAGTCCTGTTTTTAGCATGTTTTCCTTGAAGTCTTTGTTGCCTGAAATTGAAAATCATTAATATTTCTTATAAATTTACAATTTCAGAGAGAAAAGAAAAAAAATCTATAGCTATCTTCAATCTGAGCTTTCACTATGGCTTCAGTAAGAAAATTTGCATCCCTGTTCAAGTTTTGACCTTAAAACGAACCTGGAAAAACACTAAAAAAAAAAAATCAAATCAAATCATTATTTTGTTTAATGTAATACATATGTATATTTTTATTTATAAAAGTATAACATATAATTTTATTAACAAAACAATTTAAAGAAAAATATAATAAATTTTATTATTTTGTTTAGTAAAATATATATGTATATTTTCAATTTTTGGAAATATAACATATGTAATTTTATTTAAAAAAAAAAAAACACCAAGGGTTCGAATGTTAAACGATTAAGTAAGAAGGTGAATGCAAATTTGTAGATCCATGTTAACTCCATTAAAGGTCCTCGGCATTTTCCCAACCTGAAAATAAATCAATGAGCTCAATACAAATATTGTTGCCACTTAGGTTTCCACTACCTACAAAACCTACAATGTAAACAATATAAGATGCAAGCTTCAACAAAATTATTAAATCATTGTTTTAGAAATCCAAAGTGCCAATATGAATTAAAAACAACTGCTACAACAATTGTTTAGCAACCTGTGGGTTGGGCGTCATCGTTTAACATTTCCTCTCTGGTTTCTTTGTTAATAAAATAATAGAGAAAATAGTTGTTTCCAATATTGAATAAACATGAGGATAATAGATCAACGATTGGCTCATTCTTCTATTTTCAGATAGCAAACCTGTGACTATTAGTCGCCCCAATTCTTCAACTCTGTCATTGCGCCTGTATAATACACATTACAAAGAAAAAACATGCGTAATAGCTGAAAAAAGTCAAATTTCAAACGAGCTATTTTCCCAAATGGAGACAAATTTGAAGAAAAGAAAACATGGATTTTTTCGCCAGCCGGGTCAATTAGATAACCCAGAAACCTTTTGAAGACATTTGTGGCAGTCTAGGAGAAATCCTCGGTTCTTTGGAGCCCATTTTTGCCTGCCGCGTGTAAAAAAACAGATTTTCAATTAGATGAACAAATTGTGATTTAATTCGGGGTGCCTGAGAAGGAGAATTCTAATTTGGTTATGTGTTTGCACCTACTCTACCACATCTTCCACCCTTTGCCACCATGTCTTCTGCCCTTAATGCCACCCGTTTGAAATTCATTAACACCTGTTAACAACAGTTCCAATTTAAGACGGCTCTCCATTACGTGATCTGGTTGGGTACGACTCTTCACAGCATCACTCTGTTTTCAATTGATGATTATGGTAATGGGAAGCATGGAGACCCTCTTATAGACCCGACGGACTCACCCAGATATACATCCTCCACGTTTAACCCAAGTTTGGAAATATTCTCACACTCCATTTGTGATTATGGATCGTGGTTGATTTGACTACGGCTTCTTTCAGTCGCACAAAATCTGCAACTGTTTTATAAACGTGCTTGCATCCATTCTACAGCCACCCAACTTTAAAAATTGTCGGATGCACTTTCTCCCCCTACTGTTCTATTAACCTCACGACTTCATTTCCACCGTGCTCACATAAGCCTTCACCCCATTTTGTTCTCTGTTCCACTTCATTCCGTGTACCTATTCTCTGATATCCGCTTATAGTTGCTGGTCTCCTTCATAAACCCTGACCATCTCTGCTAATTCAGACGAGTTTTAAAGAACAGAAGGAAGGATGGGACGACTGTTGAGGGCAGAAACTTGAGTTAAATTGAGTTACATCCTCCACATTTTTTTTTTCCACGCACACAGCCACTCCATTTCACAGTGTTTTCTACACTCTGTTTTCATTAGCTGCGGAATCCAGCCACTTTCTGCAGCTGGTTCAACTTTCCGCAGTTGTTTTTGTTAAACTCTAGGTTGCATGTGTCATCAAGCAAAACAAGTCACATGGGTAGCTGGGGGAATGTCATTACATGAATGGTGTCATATTCATTTGATCCAATTTGATGAAAAAGACCCCGGTCAAAGGGAAGTCAAATTGTGTGTTATCACTGAGTCGCCACACTAAGTCGCTGCATGTCAAGAAAAAAATAATAATTTTGAATCAATGAAATGAATAAGTTATTTGCTCACTTTTCTGAAAGCATTGATTAATTTTGGACTGATGATGAAAGATGAATGTCTAACTTTGTATTCAAGATTTTTAGCTACAAAAACTGTGCACACTCTGCAGCTAAAGTCCAACTCCGTAGACTGGAAAAAACCCTCATTGTTCAAATAAGCCTAATTTTTTCATACGAAATCAGATTTTGATGATTCAAGTACCATTGGAAAGATCTCAACAAGATATACACAATGAGAAATCCATCATTAGAGTTTGAAATGGAAAATAATGAAATAAATTGCTGAAAAGAAGCAACATTCAACTTGGGGCACCAATTCCAAAGCAGGTATAAATTCTTTTGATTTTTCCTTTGAGAACTTATTTCATTAATACAAATTCTTAGTTTTGTGTGTAAATATCATAACTAGAGAGATTGATCACCTCTCTCCTTTTATAACTTCACATTCCATTACAGAAGAAGTATTAGTTTTTTTTGCAGGTTCCAAGAGGAAGGACAAATGACTACAAGATAATGGTGTCTCTCTAAGAGACCAATTTGTTTCATAAGAGGATGATCAACAACAAAGAAGAAATATGTTGATGCAAAATCATATCCAAACACTTGAAAAACTTTCAGATATTATTGTCTCCATCACATCCATACCTCATAATAAACCATTCACCTCATTTCACTTCATACTTTTCCATTTACATTCACATACACTTTCCATCTCTTTTTGTCCATTCATAACCCACAAATAAAAGCAAGAGGCTCATTCACATGCTTATTGCCCATTGCCATTTTTGTTCTCCATTACCATCTTCCATTTTCATCTTCCATTTCCTGTCATTTTCATTCCGCAAATAAGCCCTGCTTCAATGCAAATTATTGAGTCCATAGTCCTTTGAGTTTAAGTTATTTGTAAAAACACCTTGAGGCTTGCATGCCTTAATGGCAAGTTCTTATGCTGACAAACAATGGGAATACATTAATGTCCCCTGTTCGTCAGATCTTCTAGGTGACTCGACATCGACAAATTCATTCGTACCTAGCAAGATGTGTTTGGGCATCTTAACTCTCATTGTCATCAATGGTAAGAGTTCTCGTGTTGACTAGTGGCATCCATTAATGGTCACTAAGTCAACAGTTTCCTACTATGTTCGACATTGGAACATCTTTTCACATAGTAGGAATTGTGCCAACGAGTTTTGAAGACATGCAGACTATAATTTTCAACATTTTGGAGCAGATTCAACAAGTTTTAGTAGAAGCAATAAAAAGTCATCTTATCTCTTTATCCATGATTCCTCTTGTTCAGCCACTTGAAGAAGAATATGATCAGAATTTTGCAGCCACCACACATACAACTCATCCATTCCAAAGGGTAAGTGAAGGTACGTCATTTTCTAACTTTTGACCATAGAATTCCATAAAAAGCTAGAATGATAATTGTTGGAAAAACATTTCTCTTGCTCATTTCATAAAATTGCCAATACCATCAGTTGGGGGGGAATACATTCATATTCATATCTTGCCATGTCCATATCATATTCAGAAGCCCACATACTTCCAACATATATTAATTATTACATTGCTATTATCAGTATACAATGGCTTTTGAAGAAGTGCTTAAAGGATAAATTGGATACAAACAAAATCATGGTTGTCACACAAGAACCAACCATCATGCAATCCAATAAAGATATACTTTGCAACAATAATCAAAATATCATTATGCAAAGTTCAAAGATCAAAATAGAAGGCGACAACAAAAAATGGTTGTAACACAAGAACCAACCATGTTGCAATTCAAGTAAAACACTTTGCAGAAATATGAAGTTATCAAATGATATCATGCAAAGTTAAGCCAAAGCTCAAGGATCAAAAGAGTTAATGTAATATATATTCCATGAGGACTTGCAATAACTTCAGTTGGGGGATATGTTGAGTCTTGAAAATGTCATTCATTTCCATTACACTTTCACTATTATGTCCATTATATCACCTCCATTTCACCTCCATTTCACTACTATGTCACTACATTCAT